>VZTL01041444.1:0-41773 GCA_013400535.1 Scopus umbretta
TGAAACCCATTAGGCTTGCAGAGAAAGTGGTAAAAGCATCACAAAAACGTATCAGAGTGTACAAAAGCAGGGGCTATTACTCAGAATGTAGTGAAACTGTGTTTCTCTAACTAGATTAGTTTACATCTTGTGGTATAGAAAGAAATAAAAATTACTTAGATTGCAATAAGCCATGTTTTTCCTAACTAAATAGATTGGCTTACATCTTGTGGCAGGGGGGAAAAATGTTGACTAAGAGACTTTTTAAAGTCCCAGGCTGGATTTCTGATGTGTGTGTTGTTAAGTGATAATCTTTGGCTATAGCTATCTTTTGGACACCTTCTTTTTTGGCTTGCTTTTCTCCTTAGATGCTTTTGAACAGCAGTTGCCCATAAACACCTCTGGGCAAACCATATTTTTATTTAGCAATCACTCTTAATCCATTACAACTGTTCTCCACCTCTCTTGAACCATAGCCTTACAGGAACCTTTCTATTACGTAGGGCATCTCTTGACCATGAGATTCTTTTTCCTCCACATCAAGTATTCTCATCTATTTTTCCTGGAAAACCTTTCTATCTGGTTTGAGATTCTGTTTCACACAGTACCCCCTTTATGATGTCAAGGTTTCATCCAGTTTTCTTCCCAAATTAAAAAAAAAAAACCAACTAATGTATATGGGCAGAGATCCAAGGGTTCCAGTGTGTTTTCCATTTATGCCAGCTGGCAGATCTTATTTGGCAAGTTGAAAATGTGAGAAATAGAGCTGAATGCCCAGCACAGCAAATTATCATAGGTAGGACTAACATGAAGGCTGGCTGGAAAAGAGGGATGGATTTGTTGCATATGGGAGATATGCAGAGAGCTTGAAGAGAAATAGTGTCTTACTTCATGGAAAACCTTTAAAAACCTTTAAATCCACAGTGCTGGGATAGGATTTGAAGGATGAGATCAAAGCATCAAACTTTGATTTAAATTTTTTTTGTTTGGGAAAAAAAAAAATCTTCCCCTTCTGCTAGACTAGAGCATCCATTGGCTTCTGTGGCATCACACTTGTGACCTGGCTTTGGAAGAAAGCAGTCAGTGGACTGTCGGACAATTACAGTTTTGGTTCAGATCACAGGCCCTCTATTAACTCAGCACTGTAGAAAACCTTGCTGTTTCCTCTGAAGCAGCTGATACTGCCTGTGACAAGATACTGGATTTCGAGGCACCACTGTTGCGTTGTTACCTGTCAGTTCCTATGTTTCCACAGGTTAAAAAAAAACAACACAGTCCTCTTCTACAGTTTATGCAAACTCAGAAATAATTATCTTTTGGCAAATTGTGGTGCCTCCAAATTGTTCTTTGTAGCTTGCTGAAATGCTGTCTTCTGGGAGTCAGCTTCATATAGACAAGGTGTGCACTGCACATTAGCTGGGTAGAGACTAGTCAAATTCATAAAACTCAGAAAAGCGGGTACTCTGCTTGTACCCAAAATGAAGAGCAGGCAGAGTAAACCTGGCACAGCAAGGTATCTCTGTGTGGATGAAACAATTAAACAAAACAGAAGAACATATCTACCTTGAAAACCAGCAAGAGTCAAATCAAAAGCAGATGGAAGGCATTTAGAAGAAATTCAGGCTGGCTGAATTGCATTCAGGCAGATAAAAGACTTTGCTAAAGAATATATCTTCCACTTAACACAGAGAGGAAGTCCTACAATTCATGTGGGCTTCAAGTGATGACATGTGGTTCAAGTATCATGGTCCTCTTCTGAGAAAACAGCACAAAGGCTTGTCACCACCCTGGCGAAACATGCAGAAGGCTGTGACAGGGCCGAGTCTGTTCTCTTGAAGCAGAAAGCAGAGCCAAGCACTCTGATGACAACAGACGAACAGAGCTGATTCTTTTTTAAGGAAAACAGCTCATAATTAGAGGCCTCAAACCCCTCACCTGTAAAGGATTTGTCCTTACATTGCATAGATATGGGGCAGGTATTTCAACTTACTGAAATCTGTCTGTTTTCTCCGAGTTTCATGAAGGAAGAATTGACCATGGATGTCTTCAGATCCCTGTTTCTTGGTGTGAAGCTGCCTCCTTTATCAACACACGCAGCAAAATAAACCACATCTATGAGGAAATCTTTTCTCTTTTATGTATTGCTTTTGTGAGGCTGTAAAAAGTACGTGTCCTCTTGTTACAGTTGAAGATTAACTCTTCTGAGTGTGTAAACCACTTTTGGGTTCACTGTGATTACCAGCAAGTGTCTTTGTTAAAACAGCAAAGTTTGTGACAGTTGCAAGATGCTTGTGGATAACCACTTCCAGATTTGAAGTGACACCTGCTGGTCTTGAAATCTGAGCCAAAATGTGACAGTCAGATGACTGTCATCATGGTGCAGAATTGCAGTGTGTGAGTCACAAGATGTGCCCACTGAAAAAGCTCAACTTTCAAAGATTAAACAAACCCCCAAAACTGCCTGTAATCAAGCCTCTCCCCCCATTATTCCTGGCCCTAATTACTAAGGAAGAAATTTTAAGTACACATAAGGCAGTTGAGGGTGTGTGTTAGTCACCTGAAGAATAAACAGGGAAATTAATTAAAATAAAATGATTCATTATAAATTATTCTTCCAGCTACATTCATAATGATGTGAGAAATATTCCAAATACTATTAGAAAAGCACTCTCTCCACCCCTAGTATTTCTGGCACCTCTAGAAACAGCAAGTGCTGAAACTCCCACGTGAGGGATGTTTCCTGTGAGCTGTACTGCCAGATTGTACCTGTATTTTTGGATAAGTATTTGAAGATTTGCCTGCTTATGGAAAAAGAGCCCGAAGCCTGAGCTTTTCAGAGCGTAGCTGTTACCAGGTGGATCCCCACATTTCTGTGCTGGGGCCTACCACAAGTAATTAATGGGAAGAAATGCAAAGCAATACCTAGAAAAGGTGAAACATGAGCTAAGGTAGTTGCTCAGGATGGGACCCTGGAGAACTGAGATGGGATGGCTGCATCCCTGTCTAACTCCTGGAGATCGGAAGAGTCCTTGCATTAATTTGATCTCTGGCTTTTTTAAAGGGCAGTGACTTCTTCCTTTCTCACTGGGCTTTCAGCAACGCAACACTGCCCGTCACATCAAGTCCTTCTACTTGCTCATTGTAAAAAACAAAACATGCCTCCTTTCCACCTAAAAACCAACCCCATCCCCCACCTCCCTGGTCTGTCAGGGTCTCCTAAGGTGCTCTGAGTGAGTGTGTGTGTCTGTCTGTCTGTTACACATGTGTTTAATTCACATATTTTCTACTGGAAGGGATGTGAAAGTGTGAGTTTAGAATTTGAAACAGAACAGTTTGGGGTTATAAAAATTTAGCTTGGCTCAGAAAGGCTGTGTGTAAGCAGAGACTTAATTGACTTCTGCTGCCTCCGACGGGTCTCTGCCAGTCATTCAGGCTAGATCGACGGGCTGTCACATAAGCTCTGCATTGGGGGAGCTGGACCAACAGTTCCACAAACTGGGCATTTATTTTAGGCATCCCAAGGGGATCCTGGAGGACCAGCCCTCAGATCTGTTGCCTCTCTTGGGACGTTCTTTGTGAGAAAGACACTCACCTGCTCTGCCTTCAGGACTTTGTTGCCTCTGTTGAATTTGCAGCCCTTGCCTTGCCTTGCCCCTTTTTCCTTTTGCTGTTGTGTCTTGCAATCTCCTTTCTCAAACTGCTAAATAACACTCTGCAACAGTGGTAGAAGTTCCTGAAGAGCAAGGCTACCAAGTGCTATGGAAGGACAGGTTCGCAGTACTGTTGGAGGTGCAAAACAGTGCCCGGTAACTTCACTTTGGCTTAAGCAACAAAAAAGGAATTCAGCAGAGAAGCCTGATAAGTAATCGCTGTTGAATTCATGTGGGAAGTTTTATAATATCCCAGAACTGTTTAGCAATAACTCTCCAGAGTCCTTTTCTGCTTAAGGTGGTCTTCATGTCATCAGGCTCCTGAGACCTTCTGGTCCTGCGTTAGTACTGTCAACCTCCTAAATCCCTCCCTGCAGGAAGAGTGTAAGAGGTAGTTTCAAGCCAAGCTCTAGGTCTGCTCTGGGATGTCTATATGGAGGGGAATCCCTCCAAGTTTACCAGAGCAGTTTTGCCATTCACTGAAACACAATGTTCATTGAAAAACAATGTTCCACCAGAACACTGAAGAGGAAGTTTTATTCTCTTTCATGTGTTTAAGACCAGGGATTTGGCCTGGTAATTTTGTTTATTGAAATATCGAAGGAAAGTCTGTCTGGCCCCATCTTTGTAGTATCTGAACTCTTTCCAGGTTTTTGAGGGTGGGGTGGCAAACTCAGTCTTCTCAGGCCGTTTCTAATTTCTCACCTTAGAAGTGGTATGACAGTATTTCTTGCTGTGTCTTCACTGGCATAACAGGGTGTGGTTTTACCCAGTGGTAACTCACACATTGTAGTTATGTGCAATAAAAATACAGCACTGCATTGCAGCGGTGTAACTCCTCAAGATCAGACAGGAATGCTGAAAGTACAGAGCTCATCATCTCATGGTGGGAAAATGGCAAACAGCCTGGTCTTAGGTTAGGGTTTTTCAGCGATATGTATTATCTATTAAAAATCTTGAAGTACCTTAATATAGTATCACAATCTGTTGAAGGGTAGAATTTTTATCACTGTTATCCCATATTGTGGGGAAAGCCTTAGCTGGTACACAGCACTTGACAATTGCGTACGAAAAATGTTAACATGTACTGTGAAGAAGCAATCAGAGGGAAGTGGAAGGGAGAACTTCTATTCTTAATCTTCAAAATGACAAAAGTTGATGCCATCTTTGCTGGGAGTACAGATGACCAAAAAATGCTCATTTACTTATTGTGGAAGATACTGTATCATTTTTATTTACTCTAAAATGTTACTATTTAAATTGAGGAATTGTTTTTGTTTTCAGTTTCTCTTTCAGTTAAAAAAGGGGCTTCTACTTTCTTTTAAAATAATTTGATATCTAAAGATGAAAACCTGAACCTTTTTTTTTTAGAAAATTTGTTTTTCATTACTGATTTTAATAACAGTAACCTTTTCACAATGTGTGAGTTTTTGTTGAGAAATGCCTCCTTTCATTGAAATATTTCAGTGAAAATACATTGCCTAGCTGCTTCTTGACTCATCTGTGTTTGCACCAGGTATAATTTAATGGTCATGAGATTGCTAGATAGTTAATACCTTAAGTGGGATGTGATTTTTTTTAAAGCTACTAGGGGAGTTTGTGACTCAACTTCTGTGAAGTTAATGAGAGAAATGCAGACTTTGAAAAGCACAAACAACAGTTTTCCTGAACTTTATTTTGACACTTGGTGAGAGGGATGTAGCCTTGAAGTAAATTCTACTGGAAAGGTGCTTATGTTGCACAAAGAGGGCTTCCCAGTCCAAAATTAAGACAAGAATAGCCAAGACAACTGTAGGAAAAGAAAGATCTGCTTGGTCAGGAAATGAGGAGACAGTCGCTTCTAGTCGCTACTAGTTAATAAGGATATTTTAGGTGCATTCCAGCAAGGAAATCCTCTCTTGCAAACATGAATCTCAGGCAAGGTTCCTCAGGGTCCCATGAACCTCTCAGCAAACCTGAGTCCATTTGGACGCATGGATGCTGGAATGAGCTTGACCTGCAGTTGGCCTGCAATGAGTTACATCTCCAGCTGGAAACCACACAAAATGTCGTGGTTTCATACGGCTAGATATGACCCTAATCCCAGCAGGATTGCTTGGGTTGAAATCAGCAACTGAAGATGTGAATGTTTCCTCCAAACCACCTTCTAGTGCTTCCTGAAGCTCATCCGTCACTGTTTAGGCATAACAGCTCTTAGTGTGGTAAATTAGTGACCTTAACGAAGACCAGAGATTCAGTTTGATATAATTTGATACAATTTCAGTTGGTACAAGTCAGTTTGATTAATTTGACTGAATTTAACCAGAGTTAACCTCCCTTGGAGGTTGCAGTGATAAATCAGAAGAATAGGTGATCCCATACGTAGAGTTCCCCAGCTCAGGAAGCTGAGAGTGGGTAAAGTGGGTAAACCTGACTTCCCCATGGTGGAAGTCAGTAAGTGTGCATTTACACTGGCTTGCGTCACCGGATCCCTTCTGGTCCTGTGCTATTTCTCCTATTTCTCTGAGTATCTGTACAGTCTGTGAATGGAACAAAAGCCCATCCACGTCTTCAGGTGGAGACAGAGCAAATAGCAAGTGCAACTATGTTTAAAGTGTCACAGATCACCGAGATAAGTGAAGCTGCAGGTGGCAAACATGCAGTGTAATGGAGGCAGGGCTAAAGCTGTGTGGGAGCCAGCATAGGAAATGTGGGCTAAAAGTAACAGTCGTCAGGAAATGAATCTGGAAATTATTGTTGAAACAGCCCAGGGCAAAGCTGCAGAATAGAAATGGCTGCTGACCTCTTAGGGTAAGTTGTAAGAGCTGGAATGAGTAAGCAGAAGAAAATACATAGTTTGGAGATCAGAAACTTGTATGTGCTCTGCCTCATAATGCAAGGAGAAGGGGACATTTGATTAAAATAGAAAGGTGATGAAAGAAATTGTAATGAAAGAGTACTTCTTCTTAGGGTATGTAATTAAAAAGGGGAGCTCATTGCTTCAAGGTGTCTTTGAGGTTCGGAACTTAGCAGGAATTAAAAATAAACAAACGCAAATCCCCTAAACCTGTGATATTTCCATGGATAACAAGAATATCTGGTTTTGTCAACAGTTCTGCTTCACTGCATAAATTCACCTCTGACTTGTCAGGGTTAATACTCTTTTCCTCTGAGAAGGATACTCGAACTGCTTACTGCTCGCAGTTTTTCTCTGGAAGTGCTGGCATCACCAGGAGTCAGGCACAAAATGGGGGACTACGCTGACTACTGATGTGATGCAGTATCCCTGGGTGATGCTTTTAAGGCATCTGGCTCTCGGTCTGTCGTCGTAAGGAACATTGTTCCAACTGGGGGCCGCTGGACCACAGACAAACATTATTGCTTTTGGAAGCGGTTGTCTGGGATAATGAGGTGATAGACAGTCTCCACGAGGAATGCTTAAAGGATGTTAATCTCACCTAGTGAGAAGGGACTGCAGAACTGTGGCACATATCACGTAATTAAATAGCTCATTGCTACAGGATATTGTGGAGGCCAAGAATACAGATGGATTTGAGAGGGGAGTAGACACGTTTGTGGAAGGTAAGTCCGTGAGTAGCTCCTAGTCCTGATGCGACCTCCAGTTCAGGCAGTCTTGAAGTGATGATTTCCAGACATGACGAGGACGTGCCATGGAAAGTGACCATTTTCTATGCGACTTTTTCTTTTATAATCTTTCCCTTTCAGTCAGTGTGGAAGACAGTGTTAACTAGATGGATGTAGACTCTGATTCTTCTTTTGTTTTTATCTTTATATACTTAAGAGGACTTAGGAATTCCTGAAGGGCAGGTGACTCATGTTGGCAAGGAGTTCAGAAATTGGAGGATAGCTGAAAACTCTGGGAAGCTAGATGGGAATAAGGCAGACATATTATGCTCAAAGAGTACTTAAGCATATGGAATAAGTTACTGGGGAGTGGGAAGCAATGTAAAGACATTATACTAAGACTTTAAGATGATACTTTAAGGCGATACTTTCTAAGTTCAAGGGACACCTCCGTCTCTCTTTTGAGGAGGGGCTTGGGAAAAGAGCAACCTTACGGAAAGGAGTAGGATTAAGAAGATCGCTGGGAATGGCAGGCAGATCGTGCTGGATGCCCTTTCCTGTTCCTAAAATTTCTACCGTCCTCATGAGAGAAAGAGAAAATAAACCGAGGAATGGTAATGCTTGGGGTTACACAATCAGGGTCGGAGGCTGCTGACCTTGCTGCTAATGGTTTATGGGCAGCCACAGGCGTCTGCCACTGCCCCATGTTTTTGTTACACATTATCTAGCAGTTGCCAAATGACTCGGTCCCAATATGCAGGAAATTACTTGAGAGCTATATTTAGCAAGATGAGCCCATATCTTGATTTGGCTGGAAGCTGAGGCAGATTGAACTAATCTAGGGGAAAGATGGAGTGTGTGGGGTCCCGCAGAACATATTTCCCCAAGTTTCCTGAGGTCCTCTGGCCTCTCTAGGGTTTCTGTTGTGGACCAGCTTGAGGGCTGTCACAATGAAGGCTGAAGAAAAGGGGGTTTTATGGGTTCCTGGTGCTATATGTTGCAGCACAGCCCAAGGTAGCTGGTCCCACCTCTGCAGCAAGCGAGGACAGCTGCTGTGTGTGTGAATCCTCCTGAGGGACCACAGGGTAGTCTTCATCCTTCTGTGGTGGCTATGAGGCTGCAGTCTCAGCCAGCTCCTCTGTCTAAGGCTGGACATGATCAACCCGTCAAGCACGACGCATCCCAGCACTCTCCCACCTGAAGCTCCCTCACAAGCTCCCTGACGCTCACGCAGCTGTTTTCTCAGCCTTTCCCACCAGAAACTGGGATTAGGAGGGGAGATGGAGGCTCATCCTCTGGCTGGTCACCACTCAGAAAAAGATGGCTAAAAGTCACATTCTCCAAAAGTCACATTCTCTCCCTTGTCCCTCTGTGTCCCACCCGGTGGTGCACCAGGCAGGTCCTCTGTCATGGGGCAAGCCATGGCGCTGGCTCAGCCCCAGGAGAGAAGACACCCACAAGGCCTGAAATGTGCACATGGAGAGTTTCTCTCTGGGTTCCCACCTCCCTGAAGCTGTGCAGGGAGGCTCTCCCTGCAGTTACCTGCCCTTCATACAGTTGTCTTCCTGGGGGAGTGTGGGCAGTTGTTTGCAATGGGCCTGATTCACAGCCCACGGAATCAGACTGGTTTTGGATCAGACCCCGTAATGGGCTTGTATTGTATTTCAGCACAGGGGAACACAAAAGAGCAGAGTCTGGTTATTTGCTCAATAATTAGCAACTCTGTCCCCTAAGGGGAGATAGATCAGTGCTGGGATGAGTCTCTGACCAAAGTGCCTGATGTTCCCCTGCAGTTACTGTGCAGCAGCCAGGTGTTGTGGGAGGGAGGGATTTTATTAGCGCTATGCACCGTTAATGAGTATTTACTGTGCAGTATGCTTTCAGTGAGCTACGCTGGTTACAGGCTCATGTGAGGCAAGGAACACCATCTCTGGGCAAACGCAGAGCCTTGAGTTTCCATTTAACATAGTAAGGTGTTTTGTATGGCTCAAATACACAGTGGAAGGTATCTGACAGGAAAGAAATGACAGGATTAATACTCAGTGAGACATCTCCCAGGGAGAAATGCTAAGAGAAAGCTTTTAGCTTAAAGAGTCAGTTTGAAATGTCACCATTTTTTTCCCATCCTTTTGTATTTTCATTAGAGAGTCAGTTTGCTGATCCAAAAACCAAAAGATAGTGTCATGCAAATTGAACAGTCCACCCAGAAGGTGGGCAGTGAGGTTGCTGTGCTGTGGGTATGGCTGCAGCAAAGCCCCCAGGGTCTTGCACAGCATCCTCCACTATGCAGAGGTGTGTTCCTGTCATTGCAGCTGGGCCTCAGGGGAGGAGGACCATATGGGGTTCCTCATGGTCACCAGCTTCCTTTATTTGGGGCAAGTAAATGACAGTCTTTGCTGCACGTCTGAGATCTTGTGAGTTGTTCAGGTTGTGTGAGATGATTGTCTTCATTCAGCGTAGTATTTAAGCATGTGCTGAGTTCAAAGGGAAACCCAAACTTGTGTGCTTTTGTGAATCTGCCTACTTTTATTTTTACCTAATTAATTGATGAGATTCTTTATAAATGTTGTTCCAGCATTTGGGCTTCTGATGTCTGCCCTTTCAAGTGGACAGTGCAGTGACTGAGTAAATTGCATACATTTATTTCTTGTAGGAGATTGTAGCATTCCATGCAATCGTGGCATTTTGAAAGCTGGCAGCGCTAGAACAGGGATGGCTATTGGCATACCTCTGATGCCAACTCACAGAGAGCCAGTCAGTCCTGTCTCCCATTGTCGAAAACGTACCCTTGGTTTCAGCATTCATCACCATTTGTCTCTCGTAATTGCATTTTCCTGAGTACCAGAAATTAAATCAGCAGTGACAGAATATTTATGGCTTAGACATATTCTGGATGATTTCTAGAAGAGCTGTTTCCAGTTTGGTTATTTATGTTCTTTTATCATGGATTTTATAGTGGGAATGGGGAACTAAACAGCAAAAACCATATGAAACATGCTGAATGATTTCCTCCTTGAGCCAAACATACATTTACTACAGGCAAAGAGATGCTGGTGTGAGTGTGCGCGCAGTTCAGAGCATCCAGACTGTGGCCAGTGCTTCAGTTCCTACCACCGGTCTGCAGAGAGGTTCAGGCTGGTTGCTCAGCTCACCTGGCACATTTTCTTCATTTGGAGGTTGCCATCATTCCCCGGAGAGAGGCTGGGAATGGTCTGGGAGGAAAGGTTGGACTTTTGTGGAAGAACTGCTTTGATCTGTTCGCTGCCGTCGGTCTCACTCACGTATGGGCGTTGCAGATGAAGCTTATCAAGGGGTCTGACTGCTCTCCCACTGGGAGCACTGTGGAGCCAGGCTTTTCCTTGCTAGTCAGAGTGAAAATTAAAATGTCTAGATTTCCAGTGAAACAAAAAATTGGAAGAATGCATTCAGGAAATAGAGACGTGAACTTGTCAGGTCCATTTCCATGACGTCAAATTGTTTAAGGCTGACTCACCTCTCGCACTGTCCCATTCTCTTCTTGTCCATAAGGCAGTTGAAATAAAGCACTTTGGTTTTGCTGAAATAAAAGATTTTGATAATTGTCCTTGCTAGAAATTTTGCCAGTATCAGCATACTTCTGAGAAACATTCTCGTATCGGTATTTTCTCATATAAAACCGTTCCTTATGCAAAGCTGACTATTCTCAGTGATAAGATCTTTTTACAGTTCCTATCCTGGTTTCAGCTCTAGCCTCCCTGTGTTACTGTAAATTTTTATCGCATGCTATAAATAAATAGTAATCATGTACAGAAGGAGTCCTGATCTTGCAAGGGTGTGTCACGATCTAGCCACAACGATGACGTATTGCCAGTTGAACTGATGACCCTGTTGCTGATTGCAATTTTGCACATGGCTTAGATCAGGGTTAGAGATATGAGTGGCCAGCTGTCCTGCAGGATCCCCAAATTTTCTACACAGCCATGAGCCACATGACGTATTGCATATCTCAGAGAGCTGAGGGAAGGAGCGGCTGCTGGCCTGGCTCAGCAGCAGGCAGCATCAGTGTTTCTCTGGGCATCCCCCTGAGATGATGAGTGCTGGGGAAGGGATGCAAGTGTCCTAGGATCCCAGCGAGGCTCGGACACACTGGCTCTTACTGCCGTGCTGCATCCTTTCCAGTGATTTGCATGCTTTAAGCAGCCCTCGCACTTAAAGGGTTATGAGAGGTGTGGGTTAGATGCTTTCTGTGGTTCAGGACCTCAAGCAGGTTATGGCTGTGAAGGTTAACTGTGTCATTTTTCTTCTCGCATCTGTAAAGGCCAAAATAAATCACTGCATCAGTGCTGACAATCCTTTTCAGGTTTTGCTCTGAATAGCTTTTACAGCAAGAGCTGACTTTCAAAAGGCCCAAATTGCTGTTCCTGAGATACTGTAAAGAAATCCTGTACAGCAAACAGTGCACATAAAAAATAAAAAGGAGGACCTTTGTCTGCCTTTAATAGTCCAAGTGTTTCCTCAGGCATTGCAGGCAGCCTGCCCTTCCTGTCGGGATGGCTGGCTGCAGCAAAGGAGATAACGGCATATCTTTTTATAGGATGCTACAGACTGTAGGTGGAGATCCCAGTTCAAAGTGCAGGTCACTGAGCTCCTATAAATTGTTCCTGACATCCCTGATAAAACCCATGCTCTCCCTTCCTCCCTGTGTCTTCTTTTAGCAGGGGGAAAGGGCTGGTAGTAAAGATACTATTTTTCTACTTCGGTCAATGCTTTGATGTTTAAAGGGGTTTAATATTCATTAAAACTGCTCTTCAAATGTAATTGCAAGTATTACACTTCCCTTTTTATGATTGTCTGTAAGTGTTATGGGACAGGCAGTTAAAACCATCTCCGTGACAGAGGGACGGTACATCCAGCATGGGGCTTTCCCCCCGCAGAAGAGCAGGATCAGGCCTGGGGTCCCCCTGCCCCCTGATGGAGGTCAGATGTATGGGGTCAAATATATTGTTTCCTGGGAAATGATGTTTTTGAGTTAATTGAGAGTGTTTGGAAATCTGTGCCGAGTGGTGACATCCTTGCCCTCCCCTCGCACAATCCACTCCTGGCAAAAGGTGCCGTTTTAATCTTTTCGGAATTAAAAATTTAGATTTCTTATTTCAACATAAAATTAATTTTGAAATTTGTTGAAAAGTTATATATCTATATATACTTGTCTTTAAAAGGGTTTTGTTTAGGGGATGGAAAATCTCTGAGAGATGAAGTGAGACACTTTTTTGTGAATTTGAGAATCCTGAAACAAAAACTTTTACTTGATTGAAACTAAGAAAACTGGAAGGAAGAAATAAAAGTCTTCTCAAGGCAACCTAAAACAGTATTTCCCATTACTGATGACAATGAATTTAAAAAAATAAAATCAACTATTCACCCACCTTGAGATGAGCTATTGGATATCTTTGTCAAGGTCCTTCCTCAACTCCTTCAGTTACAGATCTGTTCCCTAAAGAACACCTAAGATCCTTTCATGTCTCGCTATGACAATGCATCTCAGCATTTCACAATGTTTTCATCAGGATGCGCTCATAGGGAAGTGCTAATACCTCTATTGTTTCGGTGGGAAAATGGTGAGAGACTGATTTATCTCATCTAATTTTAGTTATCTAAAATTAGACATCTTGTCTAAGGTGCTTGTCTAAAGCCACATTGTAGTTGATTTTCTCCCACTGTTAGATCTTCTCGTCAGGGTTGTGGAATGTGAGCAGGGAGGCTGTTTCTGCCTTTAGGAAATTTCTGAGCCATATTATCAGGGGAGGAAGAAAAGACAGGAATTGATTTATTTCTACTATGGTAGTGTAGTGCTCCAAGTGTCTTCTGAGATGTGAATTTGGACTTTGTGCTGCAGCTGTGAGAATAGCTGCTCCTCTGGCCATCTGCTTTTAGTGGACATATGGTTAATGAGGCTGGGGAGTCATGAGTACTGGAAGGGAAGCCAACCACTTACCATCTTCATGAATCTTTGGCTGGGAGACATTTGCTAAGGTGACCAATAGGCCAGAGAGGCTCAGATGGACTTTTCTCTATGACAACATCTAAGAGAGGTTGCGTACAGATGCAAAAGCCTTGAAACTTTTAAACTCAGCAATGAGAGCAGGTGGCAAGACCTTTCAGGAGGATATTTCCACCTGTGATGTTAAGCTCCATTGGGAGTTCACTGCAGTCCAGCTCCATGTTTCAAGGACTGTCATTCAGCTCCAAATGCACTCTAAGAGCTACAAAAGAACCACTGTCCTCTGCTTAATCCTTGGTTTGTGTGTCTCTGTTGGTGCCTGGCTGAAGTATAGTATGCACAGCCCTAATAGAAGCAATTAATGTCAATCAAATGATACCTCCTCCCACACACCATTTGAACTAATACAACCATCTTAATTGCCCAAGTTTCTTTGCTTTCAAAAGTACGTTCCACTTAATGATGCCTTTTCTAACACTGAAAGTCTGTTGTAGCAATCCTGTTTCTACAAAAAATAATTTTCAGCAACAATTCTGTCTCCCCCTGCTCCCTTTCAGTCCTTTAACTTTTGCTTCCTTCATCCCCAAGCTATGCACAGGCCAGTTGGCTCCAGCCAGTACTAATTTCCTTAGTTGTCCTAGTGAAGCACTCGCATAAAGGCTCTGACATTTGACAGGGTAGTATTGTTCTGGTTGTGTTAGCAAAGCTTCTGAGTTGTACAGCAGGGCTTGGAAATGCTCTTCTTAGCTTAGGGAGATGTCCCAAGGAAGGAAAAGTGAGTTGGCACACAAGCAAAGTGCAATTGCTCAGTCACATTAAAGCTGAGACAAAATGTTACTTTTTAAAGAGCTTTAAAATAGTCCCTAATGAAAAAGTTTAGCAGCTGCAGCAACACAGAGCCTGAATAATTTCCATGTATTTACGTATGTGTGTGTGCCCATGTGTGTGTATTTTTTTTTCCAATCTGTTTGCGCCAGTGCCGTAATAAGCAGCACAACGTCACGTGCTTTCAGGTCGACACTGATTTATTTGCCACTCAGGTGTGAAGAACAACCCATTGGGTTATGTCAATCTGAAGTGGGCCATCTGATTCCGATTCCAGCTCCCAACAATTAATGCTTTACACACAATTTCGGCACAATATCCAGCTTACGGCCCTATTGTGTTTATCATCAGACCATGAAGTATTAGTTACAGCAAGCCAAAATATGTCAGATACCCCTGGCTTTCTCTAGCATTCTTGAGAGTGAGTTAAAAAGAAAATGTTTCTTCTATGAGCAGGAAACTGAAGCTTTGAAACCCTTGAGTGCACATGGTCAGCCTGTGAAATTTAGCTTCGATTCTCCTTGCCAGACTGGCTGGAATGGATTTCAAAAGAAATCAAATTTCCGACACTGAATTAGAAGAAGAATGGTATATTCTGTGCAATGGATGGAAACAGGTGGACATCTAGGTGTAAGATAAGAGTGTAAGATAGGAATCACAAGGGAATTGGTTAATTCTTTTAGGCATGGGAATGAAGAATTTTCTAGGCAAGACATAGGTTTCATGGTATTCGGTGAAAAGGTGATTCTTGGCTTAAATTTACATGTTAAGTAAAATATAAAAGGAGTGCATGCTGGCATCACGGGCCAGGTGGAATGGGGCGTGAGCATCATGGCTGGGAGAGCTGAGAAGAAGGATGTGGACTAGTTCAACATCTCTGTGTTTCCTAAGAGCTAGAGTGGGTTGCTTTGGCTTGGTCAAAACCCATGCTAGATGCTTACGTTCCAACAAAGTGAATTTTCCTGAAAGCCCCTTCTTGAATGTATATATATACTATAGTATATATAAAGTGTGTGTGTATATATATACACTTTTTCTTTTTATCCTACACTTGCTTTTCGAATTTCTGGGAACTCATAAACTAAAAAGCCCTGATTTATGGGTCTGCAAGTTCAGTGCTCTCTGAACTTCCTAGGTAAAATGTTCTCTAAAAGCAGCAGCTTCATAATACTATTTTTTTCCACGTTTCATACTAGGAAATGCAGAAGTATCTTACAAGCTCTTACTCTGTGCTTGTATTGATAGTGTGTAACCTATGGTTGTAAGGGAAAGATTAAAATATGGGTAGGTAGGAACATTTTCTGATTTTAGTGGCAGCGATGGAAAGCAGGTAGGTGATGAGGTTCTGCAAGCTCAAGGTGCAGAAACAGTCCATTGTGTCTCTTAAAGCAAGTCTGAAGAACCAGACACCTGTACTTCCATTTGTCTGCTGATCTGTCAGCATGCTGCTTCTGGCTGTCATTACAGGAGCTGAATGCTCCCATATGAAAGCAGTGGCAAAGTGCTTACTGCACTCCATGTGAATTAATGACTCTTTGATGAGATACTTGTACCTACAAGAACTCTCTGAGTTTCCGTTGCATGTGGAGGAGCCCAAACATGATAACGGCTCTCACATGCAGCATTTAATCTCTTTATCTTCAAAAAGTTAGTTAAGAAATTGTTTTGAGGAATGGTTTTGTTTTCTGTTTGTTTGGGTTTTTTTCCCCAAAAGGAAGCTGAAGATGTAAATCCTTTGATGTATCCTGTTCTAGATGGGAAAAGATATACTTAAGAAGAGCATATATTCACTTTATAAATGTGTATCTTTTAGCATCTCCACATATAAGAAGGGAGAGTAGAATTTCTAAAATGACTGGCCCATTCAACTAAGGGAAGAAAGCATGACTTACCAGGGCTAAGTGTCTTGTCACTTGATGGAAGTGGAGGAAGTTTTCTCAGACGCTATCATGATACTAAGAGTTTTAAGAGTGATTTAATAACAGATATTTTAGAAATAGCATGGGCAATCCCAGCAGTGTGTGTAGAGCACAAAGCTCTCATCATATCAAGATGCTTTGCAAGTGGATGATTGGTATGAGACATAAGGATTTTTACCACCCAGCTGTACTCTTCATCTTATCCCATAGGTTTTTGTTCTGTCTGTATGTGTAAATAACCTTTGAGTAAGCAATTTCAATTTAGGGGGCTTATGACTCCTTAACTCAACTTTATGCATTCATGCCTGTAGCTATGGAAGGATCTACCAATCCCCAGTTTTTCACTAAAGATGGAGGGTATTGTCTTCTGAAGAGATTACGTGCTATGCATTGGGTAACAGGTCTCAAATGGATCATTACCATGAGAAAGTGCTCTTCTGCTGATTACTAGCACTGCACTGAAGAAATTCGAAATTCTCTCCTGTGTTTTTGTATTCCTAATGTGCTCACCAATTCTATCCTAGCAAATACTTACAAGCAGCAGAGAGGAATGTCAGTGGGATCAGAACTCAGCCTTGCTGTATCAAAGCTCCTTGAGTCTGCAAAAGAGGATGAGAGAATCTTGAGGAACATTTTTTTTTTTGTCACAGTCAAGCATTTTCAGAATTGATCAGTTCTTTTATGTCATATTTTGAGACTGTCTTAAAAAGTCCAGATACTCAGAGGGTACTACTTACTTTCATTATATATTGCTCATGAGATACTCAGGTTTTCTTGCTTCACTGAGGTCAAAAATACTTCAGCAAAAGCTGTGTGGTGTTTGAAGTTTCAGTTACATGCATGGGGAAAATCAAGAAAGGAAGACTGAGAAATTTGGGCATCTGTTTCTATGGATTCTGTCATCATGAAGCTCAAACCCCTCTCAGTCATCCTCTGATTCCTCCTCATCAATGTTCATGGCAGCAGGGGAGTGTAATCCTCATGGTATACCAATAGGCACAGTCTACTCATAAAATGATAGAATAATTTAGGTTGGAAGGCACCTCTGGACGTCATCTAGTCCGGTTTAGCACTCAAATGAAGGACAGATTCAAATTAGGTTCAACGTTGAAGCTAAGGTTGCTTACATTATCAAGGCGTTATTTGGCAAAGCCAAGAATTAAACTGAAGTTTCTTGTATCCTAGTGTGCAGCCCCTCAATTACAACTCTAACCCATATTTCTTAAGTGATTTTAAAAAAGGAGTTGGAAAACTAGGCTAATCTAGTTTAGCTTACAAGTTGGTAGCATCATGGGCAAAGGGAGTGTTGAGTGGTAGGACACCAAGACAAAAGAGCAAGCAATAGAAGGGGCATATGAAAAAATAGGCGTTTCACTCTGAATACATTGGGGAAAATATTTATGATGTATGCTGAAGGTTTAAGAAAGGCACCCAAATGCTTTCGTTTTATATAGCTGATTACCTAATGCAGTACTCCAAAGTTCAGACTTTTACTAGCTGACTAATATCTAAAGACGTTTTCTGCTTGTTTTCTCTGCAAACCTCATTGCACTGACAAGAAATACATTGTCCATATGGGGTGAAGAATGGCATTTAAGTATCGTGTGTTGAAATCCCACTCACTTTTACACATTATGCTTCAAAGCCCTGCTTCCTGGATACAAAAGTAGTTGTGTTTCCAGCAGAAGGTTTACATAGTTTAGCATGAAGTAAAAGCACCAGGGTATGAAGCCAGCCATGTATATAAGCCATTAAACAATTTCAGCGCAAAGCTGCACAAAATGTCTATTAAATTTAACAGTACTGTTAAAAATCCACATTTAAGCTTCTTTGTTTCTAGCAATGAGGCTTTGAAACATCGAAAAGTTGGTTAAAAAATCCCTGACAATAAACAACCAAAACCCAGCCTGTGCTTGGTACGTAATTTCATAGCAAAGACGAAATGTCCAAGTCCCATGCTTCCCAATTGGTCTTGCTCCAATCCTGAGCTGACTTTTAAGTTTTCTGCAGTGTAAATGTTCCCTTTATGAAGTGGGCTATAGCCAATGCCCATGGAAGCCTCTCCTAAGGAGGTGTTATTTTAATATATGAAGGGCAGTCATTTCATTTCATAAAGATAGCTTGTTCCATGGAGGAAATAAACATCACACTTGACAGATGCAGGGACGCTCAAAGATCCTCAGCAACTCTGGGGGCAGGGGAAGGCCTATAAAGCTTTTCTGTGTTCCCAGCATTATGGTGCATGGGGCTTTAGATGTCTTCTCTGAAAACCAATTCTGTGGTATAACTGTAGCCACCTAATAATTTTATTTTACTTTTAAATACCATACATGAATGCCATAGAATGCAGGGAGAAGCACAGTATTATGCGGAAGGGTGCTGATAGCAGATGGAGAAGGGTCCATAGGTAAGTACATTACCTTCTCTGTATTCGGTTGTAATGAACTTGCTGGGAACTGGCATCAGGCAAGGTGTGAGGGGTTCAAAACCAGCTTACACATGACTAATTTATGGGAATGGCATCTCTGTTGGCATAGCAGAGTGCAGGTTAATGGACTTCTGCAATTCTTGTTTCACTCAGCAATTTGTCTTACCATCTGTCCCAAGCACATAGGAGTTCAAGATGGTAGATTGCCCCAAAAAGTTCCTATTGTAGATTCCCTCATTTTGAAGGTGTTTTGTCCCCAGCGTGTTATGGGTGACTGCCCCTTTTCAAGATGGGCTCAATCTGTGTCTTTGATTTAATTCTTTTTGGATGTTGGGTGTACTTTGGGCTGATCAACGACTATTTCTGACACAAGGTCTAGAGGCCAAAACGCTGGCTTAGCAGCTGGAGGGAAGAGTTCAGATGAAAGGGATGTGAAACCTCCTGGCTTATTATCTATTAATCCAATGCTGTATTTGTTATCCAGAAATTATGGGGAGCTGGCTGCCGAGCAGAGGTGAGGCTTATTCAGAGTTATTCCAACCGCATTTCTCAACGTCATGTTTGTTGTGCTTGGAAGGAACTGGATCGCTCTGTCATCTCTCTCTCACTCTCTCTTACTGAACATAGTAGCTATACTATATTCTTACTGGAGACCCGTGGCACTTAATGGTGAACCAAAGTTGCTTCATTTTTCTCTCATTTGATGAATGAAGCTGGACCTGAGGCGGGTGGGGGGTGGAAGCAAGGAGAGAAGGAAAATTCACCTTGAGAAAACCCAGGTTTCCTTAATGAGCAAAAGATGTTATGCTGAGGACAACACATATTGCAGGAACTTTGTTGGGCAGAAAAAGGAAAAATGATCGGTCTGTCTGTCTCACAGTGCTTACAACCTTTCTGCTCAATGCAAGAATGCAAAGTATATTGGAGAAAAGAAAACCCAAAGAAAGCTTATGTAAAATTCACTTTCTGTCATTCCAGTAACCTATATACATGCCATTCTGTCACCCAACATCACTACTGGTTGAATGAATGCAAAAGAGAGAGGCTGTGCTGAAATCCACAGTGCTTTCTGGTTTCTGGTATAGGAAAACATAATTTAATTCCCAGGATAAATGAAAGAATTTGCTTTTTCATGTACAATATATAACTTCTCTTATAATAGAAATAATACTTTCATCATCAGCAAATGCTGTTGGTGCTATGTTAGCATTGTAGTAACAGTTGTCTGATAAAACAGTTTGTTATTTCTTTCAGGGTTTTTATTTTTTCATGTTTCATCATATATTATGCACCAGCAATAGTTCTTACCAGTAAAGATTGCTGTGGAAGTGACCTCTCAGAATAGTGCTGTATGATGCTGTATCCACTAGTGTTAGGGAATTTCTTATGGAAGAAGTAAATACCACACAATTAGTTCTACAACATTTCAGTTAAACTTCAGTTTCCTTTCAAAAGCCTTCAGAAATGGCAGCATCTACTGTATTTTTTTTTTCAATGCAAATTTTTATTTCCTCTTTGGATTTTGCTTTCCAAAAGTTTGTATTTTTATCTAAATTAATTCAATCTGTCACCAATGCATATGCATTTTGGTGTTTTTTCCACACAGCAATCTTCCTGAAGAAAACAAAGAAAACAATGCTCAATTCACTGCTTTGCATTTTTCTTATAGATATTGCATGTATTCTATCTCATTATTTATTTCAGCAGCAGCCAGACAATACTATCACAAAAGAGTTTCGTTGCAATGGAGGACTTTTTTGGGTTTGGGAAAAATTTTGGGGGAAGCCAATGAGTGTGATTTGGCAGCTCCATTCTTTCTGCTTTTTTTCTCCTTGGACCAGATGGGTTTCTTACTCACTGGTTCCAGTGGGACTTCTTGTGGGGTTAAATACTATAGAACATTAGTGAAGTTATGACAATCTGGCTCTCTCTGTGCAAAGAGATATTAAAAGTCCACTCCTCCAGGGACTAAGAGAATTAGAGAATGTGCTAAATAACAGCTTTGAAATGCTTTTTCCTATATACATGTATTTGTTTTGAATGGGGAGTGGAGTTTCCTGGACTGACTCCAAACCTGCTGTGAAGGAGGGAGGGTGATGGACCAGCTTAGTAACTGGTTTGGGAAGCCCCTTGTGTGTTAGGTCCTACACAAGCAAAATTGGTCAAGTCTCAGACATCACAGCCTGGCCCCTTGGTTAGTCATTTATAACCGTGAAAAATAAGGGCAAGGTGGGTGCAGAAAGTTCTCATTTTGTACTACTGGTGTATTTTGACCACTTTGTGTTTATTTTGCTCAGACATAAGCAACAACACAAGATGTAGGGCACAGTGAAGCAATGCCTGGGAATTTTGCCACTGATGCTAATGGTGTTGGTCTCTAATCCCTTTCCAGCAAAGGCGAGATGATGCATCAGCAAAATGGCCGCCCACACTAGGAGAGACACCAGGACCATTCACAGTTGCCGAGACAGTGAAACAGTATTTTGGGGAGGAAAAAAAAGAAAAAGCTCATTCCTTAATATATGGTCTTATAGGGTAAATATTTATCCAGCCATCTAAAGGCGGGAGTAATCGCTGCAGTTTTCCCTTCACTCAGAGACTGGAGATTTTCCCTGACTGAAAAAAAAAAAAAAAGTAGTCCAATTTTGTGTATGTGAAGAAATCAAAGCATTGCCCTTGAAATGGGTTTTTCAGCTGTCTCCTGGGTATTCTGGGGTTAGTTTTCACCACGTGAGGTTCTGAAGTGCATACTCAAAGGTTCAAACACAGGAAAATTGGCTATCACTGCCAGCTCTGTTGGGTGGGGAGAAAGCAGTTCTTTTATAGAAAAAGGGGGGGAAAAAAAAAAGGAAAGGCTTTTTTCTTCTTCTTCTTCCACAGGACTATATGAGAATGAGCTGGAAGAAGTCTTGACTTTTATTATATCCTGTAATCAAATTTGAGCATCTTGTTTGCTTCTTTTCTCCAAGACCACCCTGGTGGTAACAGTCTACACACACACAATTTTGGTATGCATAAACCCATAAATTTCATAACAAAATATAGGAGCTGAGGCTGTAGGAGGACTGTAAGGCAGAAGGTGCTGAAATGTAAAGTCTGTGTGTGTTTGAAGGGATGTCATTTATTACATACTTCTGCCTTTAAAAAAAAAAACCAACCCTTACTGTTACCACACAGACTGTACAAATATATATTGCCTAATGCAAGATGGTGTGGTATAAAGATTTTATTGGCATGCAGTAGCTTTGATTGAGTAGCAAAGGCCTGAGCAAGCTCTGTATCACCTCAGATGTGTGCCAAGAAAACATGTCCTTGGCATGGGCAATGAGAACATCCCCAGTGACGCTGCATAGGTGTAAGTCTAATGAGGATAATAACCCATATGCTTCAGGGCATCAACCCATTAATGGCTGCCTGGGATTAGGAAGGAATTTCTCCTTTGGTTGTGTTATTCTAAAGCCATTTATTGTGGGGCTCCACACACTTCTCTCTGAAGCCTCTGCCACTGGCCGCTGCAGGAAGAGGATAATGAATTTGACTGACTACCTGGAAGGGCCTGATTTGGCAACTCATGTGCTCTTCTGCGAATTCTGTAATGGTACCTGTTTTATGTGGTTTGGAAAATGTTTTCATGGGGCACAGCTGTCTGTAATGCCAGCTCCTGTAAAGCTTCTTTCATAAATGCATGGAATAATTTAGGTTGGCAGGGAGCTCTGCAGATCTGCAGTCCAACACCCCACTCCAGGCAGGGTTAACTTCAGTGCTGGGTCAGGTTGCTCAGGGCCTTGCCCAGTTCAACTCTGAAAATCTCCAAGGGTAGGAATTTTGCTGCTTCTCTGTCCATTCCTCCATGGTGACTTTCCAGCGACTTTAGTAGGAGTGACACTTCTAGATACATCTGTCTTAACTTGAGCTGTAGAAAGGTGGAGTCTCTCTGGTCACTGTTAGTAATTTTTTCTTTCTCCTATAATCCAGGGAGAGAAATACATGTCTCCTGGTCGAGTTTCTTTCATCCAAAGATAGGTGTCTGAGACCATACTTGGCCTGAATAATTTCTGGCAAGGTTGTCTTTCTCCAGTGAACCTGGGAAGAACGTAGCTGTCCCACTTACATTTAAGACCTACATACTAGGCAGCAATAGTTACCTGGAATGAGTCTCAGCCAAAATACAAAGTCATCCAAGGTGAAGGGAATAGTGACAGCTTATGTAATACAGTGTTATGAGCTGACTATGAAAAAAAAGCCCCCAAATGCTAGAGAAGGTAGTTTCTTCAATTTTTAATGGTGTAGAACTACTATTCCTGAGCAAACAAGACCTTGCAGGCAGCAAGTTTCTTGATACAGCTTTATATCTAACTTATTGTTGCACATCTAAAGTCAGTGAAGATTTATCCCGTTGAAAAATGGCTTTGGATTTCAACAATGTCAGCTGATATTTGAACTCTGAAAGTTTGATGTGGGCTCTGCTTATTACAGCTGGTAGAAAAATTCAGAATATTACTGTTTCTTCGGGAGAGAGGAAGATATTTCAAGTAGAATATCGTGAAAAAACACATCTGTCTTTTAGTTGACAAGGAAAAAACAGTGGGAGGAAAAAGTAGGAAATTCTGTCTGATAGAAAAGCAAGCAAAAAAAAAAAAATCACAATTAAAAGATTCTGGCAAGAAATCATTGGCAGCTCCTAAAATTCCACTAAATTCTAGACTTCCCTGATGAAATCTGCTTCTCTGGAACTGGATCTGGAAAATGCCTGGACATGGTGCTCTCCAAACAGAAAAAAAAAAATCATAGGCAATTCACTTGGGGAAGAGTCCCCAGGATTTTGGGCTGAGATCATTCCAATACATTTCTCCCACAAATCGCTGTTTATTTCTTTCTCTGCTTTATGAACAGAGGCCTAATGCTTATATGCTTCTTTCAGTCATACAGTCTTTTCTGTCTCAAGAAGTGTCAGTGAATTTCTTGATAATTAGTAAGGTTTTTCTATTCCAACCTAAAGAGAAAAAAACCCAGAACGTCAAGGACAATCAAAAAATTACTTTTTATCCCCATCCAAGAAACTTCTCTAGATTTTATTAGCAAATCCTATTGAAGTCCTTCCTGCAAGGCAAACCCTTTGCACATTGTCCTATTTTCAGGATGCCAGGGGAATAAATGGAGTGAAGGAATCTGGAAAGATCTCGCTGCAATTCGAAAAGTAACTTTCTCCTTCCTTTCCCTCCACCTACTGCCACAGCAGAGGAAAATTATGGGAGTAAGAAAAATAAAGTTCCCGCAATGCTAAAGCTTGCTGCTCTGTCAAATAAAATTCTCTATATTTTTCCATGAATTATGAAAAAAAAATNAAACAGTCATTGCACTGAGGTTTTTTTATTTTTTCTTAAATTTGCAGGAAGACTCTTTTCCAGTTAACGTTATATGGGATTAACATTTCTCTCCCCAGGCCACTACAACTGTGTTTTGCCTCTTGTTTGGAGGGACATGATTAAGGTCAATGGGATCACGCTGGTTTCTAACAGGAGGAATATTCCATCCTGTGCTTGCAAATTGTCCCATTTGAAAAAATGAAGTTTCCTCAAGTCTCCAGTTTGTTCTTCAGGAGGTAGCTCTTGCAGAGCCTCTCTCGATGCTGATGGTGATCCCACTGATATGTAATGTGCATGCATGCCTACGAAACATGTACTTACGGTTTTGTGAGAAGCAGCAGCCAGTTGGTGAATCTCATTCTCATTATGAGATGTTCCAGGTCATGTTTAATGAGTGCCCCAGGAGACCTGGGTTGTGCGTTTGCAGTCCTGCCACTTATGTTCTTTGGTGGCCCTGGGTAAATCACCCTTCCTCTGCAATGGGGAAAAACCCCACCAACTATCTTTGTAAAAGTGCTGTGAGATCTACTGAGGAAAGCATAATATGAGAGTTAGGAAATTATGATAATAATTTCAGTAGGAGTTTAAGTTGGACCTCTCATTGGGGAGTTTTAGGCATAGGTCAGTTGGGGAGTGAATACCAAATTTTAGCACAGTTCGGTTTAAATATACAACCCTGTGGGTATTCAAGCTATTAATGAGTGGTGTGTTTTTTCAGCTCTTTTCCTCCGCCCTGTCTGTCAGTTATCTGGAGCCTCTTGTAGCGCAACAGACGGTGGTAATCTCTTTCAGATGCTCCTAGTATCTGTCTTTCTATATCTTGGCCAGATCGCAAGTGAAAAGGGGATCATCAAAACCAGAATATAACAACACAGCAGCCATCCAGCATGAAGTGATGGAAATTCATGGGTGAGAGAATCTGAGTTTCTGCTGTTGCTGTTTTGGTTTTAAACACAGAGGGCATGTCACTCCTTCTTAGTTGTCATTTACTAGGTCAAAGCGATCTGTGGCTCCAGAAAGTTGTGACGTAAATAGCATAGAAAAGGAAATATTTTGTCAGTTGCTGAAACTGGCCATACGCTGCAATCACATGTGCAGGAATTAGAAAAACAAGAACAAGGGAACTTTGTGTATAGTGTTAAAGGCAGACTTGGCTCACATTTTGAAGAGCAGAAGCACGGCCCTTATTGTTTGTCAGCTTTCTCCCAGTTTGTGTGCTTGAAGCACTTGAGCTCATGGGCATGTTAAGGGTGTGTTGACACTGGATGGCAAAACCTGCATCTCATGGGTGCAGGAAGGCTGTTACGCAGCTGAGATATGAGAAATAGGTTTATAAGGACATCCTGAGTGCCTGGAGCCATGACAAGGATACAGCTGGAAAAAAAAAAAAAAAAAAAAAAAAAAAAAAGTGTCGTTTCAATGGATCATACAGAATCAGACCTGACATTCGGAGACATATGGCTATTATAGATTGTTAAGGTCTCTCCTCTGGGCATGGTCTATCTATACACAGCCACACAGGTTTATGTTTGTAGATGCTGAGCAGAATCCTTATCACCTTTTTGTTCTGTATCAAGTTGTTGTTCTTTGAAGGTTTGACCAACTGTGACCAAATTTCTACTGGAAGTTATTTTTGGCTGGGTTCTCAGTGTCTAGTAAGGGTTGATTTTGTACTGCAGCCATGCTGTTTCTTTAGTGATTTTTAGCGGATTTTTTTCTCCCTTTTTTGGTTATTTCTCTTCGTGAAAAATGTAGGAGTTAGTGGCCTTACTCTCCCATCATTTTGATGGAAACTGGCCTAGGGGATTAAAAGTTACTGGAGAGCTGCTGAGACAGGTAGATCCAAAGGGAGCACAGTTAGACAGGACAGAGGAAATTAGGCTATAAAGAGCACTGAATGAGAAGTTCAAGTTGTCTGGGAAGAACACTTGCACAAAAAAATTCCAGTGTGATTTGTAAAAGTTGGCAAAGCATTACCAAAACACAATCAAGGTCTTATGTTGGGACGTGTCTGACAATGTTGACTGTTGACTGTAGGCTGATGCAATGTCTGTGGAAGCGTGTTAGGAATTCAGCTCCACCGTGCACTTCACCTCTCTTTCTACCTAATAATCCATATGTACTTTTTCAAACATCCCAATTTTTTAAAAATGATCTGTTACAAGATGCTTCTTCTTTGTCCCCTTCCAGAGCTGGAGTTTCTCTTCCTAACCCATGTGCTAGTAACCCATAATGGGTGAGATCTGCTGCCTGTCTTCCTGTTCATCAAAATGTCAAGCATGCTCCAAGGGATCTTTAGTCCTGAACTATCCTTTTGCACACCAGGAACAAAGCAACCTTCCCTTCATTTTTGCTGAATGAATGGGATCTTGACATAGACAACTTCTCTTTTCCCTAATGCCTCAAGCACAGTATTGGTTCTTGAGTTTGTGTTCATGACTTGAGGCATGGCAGCTCTCCTGTGTCTTCTCTGAAGACTGAATTTTGTCTTTTGTGATTGTGGGCATGTTCTCCAGAGTTCACAGAAGCTTGCATTCTGTGGCATTCTAAGCTGTGTGTTACCAGATAGTCTCCAAATGTTTGTATAGATTGCAGTCGTCTCCCAGAGTCTATATGACCTCATCCTGTGAGTGATGGCTGTAAGGAACAGGACATGCATGTGCTGGATTTATTGCCAGTCCTGAAACTGCTTGAAGTGGTCTAGATGTAGCTGCTAGGTCTCTCAAACTGTGCTCATCAGACTGAGGATGTCAAATTGATGGCCATGACTGAAGGCACTGACCGTCTGTATTTTGTGATGTTACAACAGAGGAAGCAATGTTTAAGGTGGGGAAAAGGAAGGAAGGGGCACTCATTGCTTTCAATAATTTTTAAAGGATCATCAGTTTTATTTAAGACTAAAAAAAGAGGTTTGTATCTAATAAAAGTGGCATTAGTGCAGAGCTAGATAATTAACATAATGAAGTCTAATTTCAGTATAATTAGCATGCTATAATTAGAAAAGCCATTAGTATAATTAGAACATGTATAAAATTAGCACAAATGTATTTTAAGTATAGGATCTGTTGTACTATTCGTTAATCTGACATGGTCAGTAAAGCTGTCATTGTCATTTTGCATTTCGGATGGCTTCTGGTGGGTAGCTCATGTACTTGCATGGCAGCAGACTGGTGGAGGGATGGCAGTGGAGTGGATATGGCTGTAGTCCTCTGCTGTAAAGTCTTTGCTGGTGGAGAGTGTGTTGTTGGGCTAATAATTTTCATGGGAAGATGCTCAAGTATATAAATTAGCCCTGTGTGGATTAGCAAGATTTTTCTGCCTGCATCCAGCAGACAGCACATTTTGGGAATGGGCATGTTGTACTTTGGATAAAAACTGTCCTGGTGTGGCTCTGTCAGTTTTCACCAGCCAAAGGTGTAACAGCCTTTTGAATTGCAGCTGGATATCCATTATTGGAGAGGTTAAGCTGCATGAAGACTATTTAATTACAGACCTACAATGGTTTCTGCATGCTTTCCCTGGAATTCATTGTACGTTCAGGAAGGTGTGTAAATCAAACAACCAGCACATCAGGCGGGTGGGGGCTGAGCAGGAGGAATTATTGGATGCCCTCATAAAACTTTAAAAGGCTTGAATGTCAAGTTTAAACTCTTGGGGCCTTAAAACTTGAGTCTCAAGGCACTTCTACCTGCTGTTTCATCACATAAGCTTTTCACTGTTCATGAGCTGCAAACCCAAGATGATTATGACTTCTATTTCCCTGCAGTGTATTTAATTTCCCTTTACTGTTGTCATCATACCCATGTCTGAACCACCTTTCATCTCCTCCTACCACTCATCATCCTTTCAGTTGTAGCCAGTGATGCATAGGCTTTTTAAATAGAGTGTTCCTTGTAGGCTCTTATATCAAAATCTGTTTAACCTCTGGTGCTTTCAAGCTTAAGGCAAAATCACTGCGTATTAGCAGTTCTAATGCGTAACTGCACTCAACAGGAGAGTTAACAAATCTGCAGAGTGATACCTCAGCACAGAGGGGATAAGCGTGCTGCCAGCTGTGGCTGGCTGTTCGGCTTTATGCTCCCTGCTGAAGTGATGGGTGCCTCCACACTGACCCGATGCAGCAGCCAGAGATCTCTTGTGCCACGTGGCTGTGGACGCCCACTCTGGTTGACCTGTCCTTATGGTGGAAGGCCTGGAGATGGTCCTAAACTCATCTGGCAGAGTAAAGAAGGCGCTGGGCTCTTCCTCTCTAATGCCACGAACAGGCTTTCCAGACATCACCTTGCGGTTTTTGTGCGGACAAAACACCAAGTGTCTCATCCTCTGCTGTCCCTGCATCCCAGGGAGCCCCTTGCATCCTCTCTCCTTGTTCTTCATCTCTGTGCGCGCTGTCTGTCACCGGGGTAATCTTAGATGCTTGGGCCTCTTCTCTGCTTCAGTATTTAAGAGCAAACGCTCTACACGCACCATCATGTTTTACATGATACCCTGAATGACATGAAGATTTACAATCAGATAAAAGTAGCAGCATCCACAGCAAAGAAATTAAACTGACATCTCAGTGACTCAGATTTGAATTTAGAGGAAGTTTAGGGTCACGTGCAGTTGAATCTCCCCTTTGATTAGGGTTGGCTGGCGCAAAGCAACAAGTAACAGTTCCTGTATCTCTCCCTGAAACTAGCTGAGGAAAGCTGAGTTGTATTGTATTTTCTGTTTCGTGGCTGGAGTTTCTTCATACTGGTTCCTTCATCGCCCCACAAACCAAACCCTTCAGTAGCAGCTGTAGCAAAAATGAAAGTGCGTCTGGGGAGGGGATCCTGAATTGAACTCTTGGCTTCCCAGTTAGCTCAGACATTACATTTGTTGGGTTAAAGCAACAACAACAACAACAACTGTCAGAACAGAAGAGCTTGTATATAATGGTTCAGTTTGGTAAGTTCCCCATAAAATATTCACTTGATGCAAGATGCTTCAGTTAACACTCAAGTCCAGGGAGAATCTTCTCACTTGGTGATCATCTTGCAAGAGAGAGAAAAATTCTGTGCTACACAGTGCTCATTTCCTATAGTAAGTGAGCCTCTTGGCTCAGTTTAAGGCTTCTTGCCTGTTTTCATCCCACATATTTATTCTATCAGTCCAGTTTCGTAACATCCTAGAAATAATTCACTCGATTTTCTTTCAAAGAGTCAGAAACCATGGCTAGGCATTGAATTGCAGAGTATCAAAATGCTTTGCTAATGAGAAATGGGCAAATGAATCTAAGGAAATAACTCCACTTTCTCTGAATATTTCCTCATGCCTGGGACCAAACCCAAAGCCAAGCTGAGCCTTACTACTAGGATGGATTCGTGTTTTTCCAATGTTGTTTTTGATCGCTTCTAACATCCCATCCCTGCTTTGGAGTTTGGGTTTGGATATAAGTGGCAGTGCTGAAAGGTTATGAAATGGTTTCTTCCGTCATGTCTCTGGCCTAGTCAGCCACAGAAATAGTTAGAAGTTTTGGTGGAGCCTCTGAAAATCCATTTTCAGCCATGAACTTCAGGGAAATCTATGGATGGCCTGGGAGAGGCTGTGTTCTGGGGCTTTCAGAGTTGACTAGCAAGATTATTGCTTTGAACATGCAGACTAAATGTAAGATAATGGAGAGATATCTTAATTTGGTTCTATTTCAGCACTGCTGCTAAGGTGCAAAGAGTAAAAGGTTGAATAAAGATTCCCCTTTTATCTCATCTTTGTGATGAGAAAACGGGGGGTGGTTTGGTTTAGCAAAACCTCATCAGTTGTTATGATTTTGTTTTGCAAGCCTCAAGCCAGGGAGACTGGGGTCTGGCTTCCATTATATTCTAACCAGAAGGTTCATGTGGAAGAGCTTTTCTGCTCAAACTGTACTGAATTTGTCCTAACTTCAGTTTAATCCCAGCAAAACGTAAACTCTCAGCCCTTTGGGGTCTGTCTGTCACTGTTGTTAATGTGTTACAATATACTGCGTAGGGTTTGATAGACAAATGAAGTCTTGGAGGGTATTTATCATACATGCACACAAACACACACAAATGTATGCATATATATTGCAGTATTATGAGGTTCTCTTTCATTTGACCACAGTGGTTTCTACTTAGCCACAGAAATCTCATGCATATACTAGCCAGCTCCTATTTTCATTTGTGCTGGGGTGAAATCAAAATCTACTCGGCATGCTTCAAATGAGGGCAGACAGCGTGCCAACATCATGCCACCAAGGGAGAGAGCTCTGTGCTGGATTTTGTCCTCTCTGTCTTTATAGTTCTTCGTAAGTTGCAGCCTAAAGTGGACCAGAAGGAGCAAAATGAACATGGTGATTACGTGCTGGATGTACTGGATGTGAACAATATTGAGAAATTTAAGATCAACCCTTATAAATACACTTAGAGTATATGCATGTAACTAAATTAATAGCAGGCATAACTCTCTTAAAAGTCAGTTGACTTTAATTGACATATCAATATAATTAGCAATTATCTTAATTGATATACATGGCATAAATACTGTGCTCTGGAAAGCTTCCAGTCCTTCTTTATTAGAGTATTAAGCCACAACATATGCAGATTACATGGAAATACCACTGAAGCATTTGTTAAAAGAAATCCCTTTCTTATGTCTCTTTCTTTATTTTTATATACATGTGTATATATGTAAATATGCAGAAAAATAGTTATGAGGACATACTAAGTATTGTCAATACAGTCCTTTAAACAATTTCAAGTTATTCCACTAAAGGGTTTCTACAAGTTTCACACTCTGCTTTTGTGGAAATCAGCTTTCAAGTCAGTCAGGCTAGAGATTAGATCCAAAGATTTAAAACCCCTATAGATCAAAAGCAGATGCTCTTAGAAGACATTTCAGCCAAGACAAGCCGTCTGGGGACATTGTTACAGCGGGAGAAGACAATTTATCATTAAAACATGAAAGCCTCTGTTCAATAATAACCAGATGTATTTAAAAAAAGAAGGAAAGGAAAAGAAAAAGAGAGAGAAAGAAAAAAAATAGGGGTGTCAAGGTCTTGAATCATTTGTCTCCCACTAGAAATCATCTTTATCCCATACTTAGGAAACGAGTGCAGATTCTTTGATGCCAAGACATAATATAAGAAAAATTGAAACATTTTGCATTGTAAATTCTTGGCAATTGTCAAGGAAATTTTAATTATATAAAAATCTGTGATGCCGTAGGTAAAATAAGGAGCAATCAAGTTAAAGAACAGTTTCCGAGACTTAAAAGAAAAAGGGGGGAGATCTGACAGGAGCATTTCAGGCCCTTCTCTCTTTCTTCATACCAGTTTTTACCTTTACCCATCCTCACTCTGACCTAGTGCAACTCGGTGATAGTGCTTAGCTTTAACTTAAAACCCTCCCTCCAAACATCTGCAAGCGTCATTTAAGCCTTCCCCATAAAGCAGAGGGATTGCCACAAGCCACAGATGTGTAGGGAAGCCAGGGCACAGCGAGATGGGATGCATTGCCTCCTAATATGCAGCATACCGATAGGAGAGACAGGAAGTGAAATTTTAAGATTTCATTTTTCAATCTCATGCTCTAACCACTAGAGAGCATCCCTTCCCAGTAAAATGTATATCTCTGTAACACAGGAAATGCATTTGTTGCCAGTGTATGGGAAGTAGGAAGTTCTCTTCACTCTCTATTCTTGTTTTACAGGCCATACTATAAGAGAGTGGGTGTGATTAACAACATTTGTTACAATATATTTAAAATCATTTCCAGGTCTGTGGTTAGACATTTCACGCTAATGTTCCCTAGAGAATGAGTACATCTGAGGATTCAGAGTGAATGATGTGAAGTCAGGACACGAATTCTTTGCCATTGCCACCAAGCAGGTCACAGAACTATCTGCCTGAGCTCCCTGTTACATCCACAAAATGAGAAGCAAATCTCATTGCTTTTGCCATAGGAATATGGGAGTGAAATGCACATAACATGAGAGAGATGGGAGGGAACTTGCTGAAAAATGTTTTCATTGATGTTGCTGAAAATGCTCATTCTTTGACATGGAAGCTTTTGGGCGAAGTATATTGTTTTTGAAAAGTTCCGGGAAAGCTACTCCAGTTCTGGATGAAATTTTTGATGAGTTGGGAGGAGAGATCTGTCCATCCTGCACAAGTTCAGAGTGGAACACACAGCTTGTAGGGCTTTTTTTGATACCTCCTTTGAGCTAGGCAGATTTGAGCCAAAGTCTCTGATTCCCTGGGTATCCTGAGGGATGGGGTCCCCTATCTCTTACTGTGAAGAAAACCTTTGTCCTGACCCTGAGGAACCTTCCCAATAAAACTGTTGTCAAAACCTATACAGAGAGAGATTGCCAGATTCAGTAAAATGTGAACCTCATTTTGCCTATCACATTGAATATCTTACATGTGAGACTGTGTCATCATCTGTTTTCTCTCTGGCTTCTGCCTGCAGTATCCTTGATAGGGGATTTGGAAGAACGAATGAATTGATTGGATAGGCAAAGATGATGATGAGCCCCTCAAGAGAGGAGGGAAGGCAATTTAGAGAACATCTCCTAGACTCTGTGATCAGAAACTCTGGAGCTGTAGGACGTGGATGTTTGTGGACTTCCACAACTCTTTGAGCATGGAACACAAGTCAGAGGTCTCTTGTCTGTAGGTGGCTTCTGGGTTCTAATCAAGCCCTGCTATAAGGGTTCAAAACCAGGAGATTTTGTCAGGTGAAAATGTTTTCCAGGGAAAGTATAAAGAGACTGTGCCAAGGCCTGGAAAGCATGTCAGCGTGCCTGCCCTCAGGAACTGGAAGCCTTTAACAAACTAATTCTATTCCTTTTCCTTTGAATAAGAAATGAAGGACATTGCCATCTTCTAGTCCAACAAGAATAGTTATGGTAGAAAATACTTAGCTTTCCAGAAAACTCAGCTTGGATGAGCTGAAGAACTGTCACCATGGAAGAAAATTAAATTAATTGTATTTTTATTTCTCCTCTGTGTGACAAGCACCATTCATTTCAAACAAATCTGTTTACTGTGCTAAGCGTAGTAATGTTAATGTAAAGTATCAGGAAAGCATGAGATGGATGCTAGCTTTTGACTACTCTGTTGATGTCTCTGGAGCCATATGTCTGGAGAACTGTGCAGACCTACAGACCCCCTGGGGATTACAGCCCTTTAGTGATACATTTGCAAGTTGCAACATGCAGCTGTTGGCTGAAGGTATATGGTCTGGTATTGCAATTTCTGCTATTTCAAGTGGGCTTCATCTCCTTTTCTTCATTTGGGAGGAAATCTCTTTGCATCTGCCCTGGAAGGCAAATGTTCATAAGCAGAGTGGACCCACCAAAGCAGAGAAATCGGGTCCAGGGACAGATTAACAGCACTGCTGTCATCAGAAAGCTGAGTATTGTCTGTCTTGTTTTGACTCATAGTAGAAGATCTGACTTAATTGGATCCAGACTGGATCTGTACATGGATTTGGAAACCCCCAAAGTTTGAGAGTTCACATCTGGGGTTCTCGCCACAGGTTTAAAGGCAGGAGGAATTGGAGAGAAGGGGCTGTTCAGCAATCGGGGGAAAACAACATCAGGGAAAATATGACATTAGAAGGGGAATGACAAGTAGAAACATTTACCCTTTCACTGCTCAGTGTTGTTTCAGTTGTACCTATATATTCTGCACGTGTACAGCCTTGCCCGTGCTTCTAGGTCCCTAGTGCCAGGGCTTTAGAAGGTGGAGATCCACTAGCACGTGGGTGCCAATGACCACCATACTGACACTGTGGCTGTTGTTGCTGTGTCTGAAGAGAAGCTTGTTTGGAGCACAACAAGTGGTTCATGTGGCCACATACACCATTTACACAGTGTGGGAGATCACACACATTAAAGTTCAGTGCAGAAGTGCACAAGCACAGACTCACACAGCCCTCAGGCCTTTTCTGTTAACAATCAGACCCATAAAGCACATTAAAATAAACCTATTTTTACAGCTCTGCACTGCTGTTCAACCAAGCATTTCAAGAAGCAAACAAAAGCACCCACTGCTCTAGAAATATGAGACTTCATTCCTATCCAGGAGCACAAATTGTACTCAGGAGGGAGTTATGAAACCCTGTTTAAGTTCAGGTTTGTATTCAGTTTTACATACCTTTGATTCACCCTTCTTTAGGAGGTGTTTTTAATTTTTAGCTTTTGATAGCTCTACACTTTTGTTGACAAACCATTTCCAAACAGGTTTTCCTCAGGGTTATGGGAGCGTGAGGCAGAAACAAGTGAGGAATTTTTCTCCCCTTTTTCAAGTGTAAATAGATACAAGAAGAAAGTGTGTTCAAGTACAGAGAGCGCCTTCTTGCCAACTGTTTCATGGTTGCCTACATCTTGAGTTAAAGAGGGCATGAGAAGATGCTCTCTGTCCACTGCTGCTCTCTGGCAGGGCTGAGTTTAGGGTTCCGTGCTGGAATGCGGCTGAACCCCACCACATCTGATGCATCCTGGTCACTTAGACAAGGACTGGGTTTCACATCAGGCACTAAAACACTTTCTGGTTAGAGAGCTCCTATTTGCATCAAGGGAAGCCTTATAGTGTGGACTTCAGGATTCAAAGAGGTGACTGGGGTGGGGAGGCAGCTGCTGTCAGAGAGGCATCCTCTGAGAAAACAAACAAACAAAAAAAATACTCTCTGTCTTCACAGCAGTTCCTTACAGCATCTAGAACAAAAGGGTCTTGATTTTACTCGGAGATCAAAACCCAAAACAAATGAGCTTTTATAATAATTGATTGTAAATGAAGAATTGTTTATTCTCCTTCTAATTTTTCTTTGATTTTCCTGCAGTCCTTTCAAATAGCATCACAAATCCTTTTGCATTTGTCCAGCTAAGTGAGCCACTCATTTTTCCCAAACCTTGCTTGGCTGTAAGGGCTTTAAATATTGCAACACTTGATATAAAGCAAAGATTTTTGCTGATAAGCATGTGTAATGGTTCAAAACTGTTCCAGTGAGCAAATCTGGTTTGTCAAAGGTAAATGATACAAAAAGCTGGCCTTTGATTAAATATTCCAATCATTATATGCTAATGGTGCATGAAGCTGTGATTTATCAGCCAAAACGATGTGCTGGAATATGAACATAATTCATTAAGCTTGAAGCAAACTCCACTTGAGCTTTCCACTCACAATAATTCTTGGTCGAGAGCAACTGGTATCATGCAGCAGAAGCCTGCTTGTAGGAGACTTCCCATTTTTTATGTTGCTCTGCTCTCAAGACATGAACTCTGCCACCTGAGCATCCATCAGTAGCACTGGTCTGAACTGCTTGTAAGAGAACCAGGGGCCATGTGGGGTTATTTTTCTTGCATACCTGTTTTAGGCACTGTGAGCTGGTCTCTAAGTGCCTTGAAAGGCATGAGGTTCAGGATGAGCAGGGACAGATCCTCACCAGAGTGCAATTTCAGGGGCTCGCTTGGCCTCAGTGCAACAGTGCTGCTCTTCCAACAGTGAGCAAAGATGACAAAGAGTTGTTTTAACTCATGCTGAGTGCAAGCAGAGAGCTAAGAATTACTGCTCAGCTTTGGCGTACTGTGGCGTACCCCTCCTCTCTGCTGGCTCCCGCCTCACTGCTGGGAAGCTGCAGGAGGATGGACTGGTAGCAGATCCCCTCGCCTTGGCCTCCTGTCTCCTCCCTGTGAGAACAGTGCTGGGCGCCAATGAGATAAAATTACTTGTCAGGCCACAACATGTTTATTTTTAGGCACGCCGATGTGAGCTGGGGACGCGGGCTGATCAGAAGTGGTTTCGTGCTCTTTGCTACCTCCGAAGAAGGGTGCTTGACAGTGCTCAAGCACAGGGCTGGAGATGGTGTTCCTGCTGGTAGCAACACGTGTGGCTCTGTTTTGATAACATCCTGGGGCTGGTTATCGTGTAATAACAAGGAGGTAGGTCTGTTTATTAAAAAAAGATGTCTGTTTTGTTACTATTTGCTATAAAAGCAGTTGGGGAAAGGAACAGAGAAGATGCCAAATTGATTGTTGGTGTAGCTACAGAGGAGGTTCATCACTACAGAGATATTTGTACCATTAGATTCAACTCAATGTAAAATCAGGGTCAGGAAAGAGTTTAGTCTGGTCCCCATAGTCTCAACACCTCAAAACCACTGTGATTAAGTTCCTTCTCACCCACTTTGCACATTCAGCCAAACACCAAAGACATAAACCAGAAGAATTTCCTGCCCCTCACATCAATTTTTTTCTGCATTCACACACACAGAAGAGAAATAACAAAATTATTTATAAAGTTTAACCAAAACCAACTCATCAAGCCCATGAAGCTCTAAAAGGAGACAAGGGGAGAGGGAGGAAGGTATTTTTGGCCGGAGAGGTGTATGCAGGCCTGTGGAATTCATGGCCTGGCTGATACATGGTCACGGGGCTTGAGCAGCAGCAGCAGTACCAGGACTCACCGGCTGCACTGCTGTCCAGAGCAGCTTCCCCAAATGACGGCATGGTTGTCTTCACTCCCAATAAAGCCAGAAGTCCAGATGTGATAGGAAGGGGGGCAAGGATGCCAAGCACCATTCAAGAAAGTTGCCCAACACAGCATATGCATGATAACATCAAGCTGTGGTGTTGCTGTGCTTTCTTCCCATGTTGCTGCTGCATGGGGTATCTGAACTGCACTGGGCACCTTCTGGTGACTGTTGTGTGCTACAGCCTTGTGTCCCAGGCCCAGCCAGGACTGAGCCAACAAATGTAGCGTTGGGGCATCACATTTACTGTGGCTTTTCTGTTCCAGAGACAACAGCACTGGTCTGGAGGGGCCTCTTTTGTCCAAGTTTGATGGCTTATGTCACGGATGATGGATAGCTCTGCTTGTAGCAGTAGCTTACACCTGTGGTTAGCTGGCAGTGCACGCATAGCTGTTCAGGGAAGCTGACATGCCACTGCTGCATTACTGGTGTGACGGACTAATTTGCTTCTCCTTTGACTAGCAGAAAGCACTTGAAAATTTTGGAAGAGGGAAGAAGGGAAGCCCCTCTCACCTCAGTTCTGTTGTGTAAGCAGAGTGCTGTGCGCTGTGCTGACATGTGCTTCTGGGTGGGGGCAAGGAGAGTTCAGAGCAGGACCGAGTCCAGCCTCTCAGGCAGGGATCAACGCTTGGCCTCTTCAGCTGGCAAAAAAAGCAGGGTGCTAATCCGGAGAGTGGGATGGATGAGCTCTTTGTTGCAACTTGGTTCTGGGAAATGAAAGGATGCTGTGGGCACTGGAGGCACACTAGCAAATCGTCAGGCAACTGAAGAGTTCATGGCACTGTAGATTCGAGAAGCACAGGCAGTGGGAAGTGGATTGTCCTCACTGAAAGCTGAAGGTGTGATGGAGGTCGTGGTAGCTCTGTTGTATGGCCACCAGCGTCCCTCCTCCTGCTGTGTTCTCTCTGCCACTGTTCCTCCTTGAGGATCAAATTAGATGCCAGGGTAAGAGCTGTGATCATACGATATACCCTCTGTTTTTAGGGACAGACCTTTTTAAGTGGACAGAATGCTAAAGACATTGAGCCAAGGAAAGGAATGAGTGTAAGGAAAATGGTGATTAAACATCTAGGAGTTTTTCCAAGGTCTGCCACAATCTCTCCATATGACCTTTGGAAATTCCTGCATCATCTTGGCCTGCCTTCTGTGGTCTGAGTGCAGCCCCAAGGAAGTGCAAACATGTCCTTTCATCCAATCTTTATTAAAATTATCAGATTATCTGAGTAGATATTGTTTTCTGTCTGGGTTTGTACAGTACCTGCCCATAGGTACAATGCCATAGCGAGTTGCGGGCAGAGGCTCAGATTTTCCAAAGTACTTAGGTCCCTAATTCCTGTTGAGTAAGAGCTCCTGCTTACTTTGGAGATCTGGGCTTAAGACACAGTGGACCACAAATAAACCTGCTGGTGCACTTCAGACTTTTGCAAAAGAAGAAAATAATTCTTACTTTTAAAGTCCATCTGCCTATATTTCTAGCCACTTGGACACATTTTGATTTATTGGAGGACACAAATTTTAACCTTGAGTTTCCTTCTCAATATTTGTTCATTACTTTTTCCCTTGTAGTTTACATTCCCTGTTGCTAAAACTAACAAAATGTTCATGTTAACAGAAAGCCTTTTCCCTGCTGGGCCCCAAATTAAACATTCCTGGAAAGGCAGGAGGCAGTTGCTTTATTCTGTCTTGTGAATTAGCATGCTTGCATAACTTAATGGTCAGTGCATCAGACAGGCATTCCAGAAGAGATCAATCTTCAGCGTCGTGTTTGGCTTCATGGGCTGAGCGCCCTCCTCTCTGTACAGCAGCGCTGCGTATGCTGCTGAAGTGGCCTTCTGGTGTGGGGCTGTCTATCACTGGCTTTATGTTTGTTTCTCTGAGGAAACCAGAGAGTGAAAATACGTAACATAGCCTACTGCAAAGCAGACACCACTTCTCAAAGCAGAGAGCAAGCAGTAGCACATCCCATTGAGAAAACCAGCTCCAGCTTACAAAGAAGAGTACTGAATTCTTCCACCTTCAGCAGACACACCTCGAAAAACCATCTTTACCTCCGGCTGCAGCTCTTTTAGTGCTGTGAAACCCCATTTCAGGGATCTGGGGAAACTCCACTCCAGTGGCATCATACGTGTTGTCTCAGCTGCAGCGTATGAGCTGCTTTGGAGGAGGAAACCACCCATGAGCACATTATTTCCTGTCCTGTGCTCTGCAGAATTTTCTTCTTTAAGAAAACAAGTCAGGATTCTTCCCAAGTGTACATTTTTTGTGTGTGTTTAGAGTATTTCCTTTGCCAAGTTAAGGCCTGATCTAGGCTCAGTCAGATAAAGGGGAAGAACTCCCCTGGACTTCCACAAGGGCAAAGGTCTAAAGGACAGTGTGTATTTGAAAGAAGAGGAGGGGAGTTTGCTGCGCCTGTAGATATTACACTGAGTAGGAAATAGCATCACCAATATTACTGAAATCTGGGGCGGTGCTACCAAGCTTACAAGGTGCTGATTGAAATCATTACTGTGTACCTCACTATTACTGTTTATTTGTGTTAACAAATTGCTGAGGCAATCATGGGCCGAGATCCAAATGACTTAGCTGCCATACAAGCCAAAACCCCCAAAATAAGCCCTGCTTGGGGAGCACACAGTCTCCAAGCACGGTTTGCCCACCCTTATTGCCCATGAGCTCTGTCTTATCCTACATGGTGTTTCACTAACGTCACCATGCAGGTAGGACAGCCTCATGGCTAACATTTGTAGGGAAAGTTTGGGTTAGTAATTAAAATATGAACACTCTTGGGATCCTAAGCATGTATTCCCATTGATGTAGCTCATCCTTCATGTTTCCACCTAGATTCACCCAAAAATTCAGGACACAGTTTTTCATAACATTTTATGGCAATCTGGGAATACAGAAGGATGGTTCCCTGAGGAGCCGATAGGGTGGAGTTACTGAATGGCCTCTTTGCTTCCTTCCTAGCAGAGTTACTTCAAAATTTTGGGTTTTAAAAATTCCTAGAACTGATTAAACAAACATTTTTTGCACCAGAAATATTTACTCTGGTTTCTAGGAACTGATAATACCTATTTTTAAAAAATGCAACAACATGCAAGCTGTTAAAATTTTAAATATTTTTGCTAGTTCTGCTTCTTAGAAAATTTGCAGCCTTTTTGCGTATTTATCTTATAGCCCATGCAGTATTTCTCAAACCAAGTGTAGAAAAGCTGTTTCTATTCTATCTAATTCAATTTCATTCTACGGTCATTTCAGTATTTCTTTCCAGGTGGTCCCCTCTTGCTTTTATCTTGCTGTGTTCAGTCACCCCTCACAGCCAAGCAAGTTAAAAAATCAGGCATTTATCATTCTCTGGTAGTATTTTCTTACTGCTTTTTGCTCAACATTTTGTGTTTTTCCTTTTGAAGACACAATGGTAGGCTTACCAGACAGGCAGTAAACATTCTTCTTTCATTGTTCAAGTCCACTTAAAATCATCACAATATGCTTAAAGCTTTTTTTATGTACATCAAAAAAGAATTAAAGAATATATTGAAATTTACAGATAGACAGTGGTCCTCTAAAACTTATCTTGTCCATAATCAAGCATTAGAGTTGACAGTCTAAGTAACAAAATCCTCAAATATCTGGGATGTGTCTTTAAAAAAGAGATACCTCATTTTCTGAAATTTACTGCACAGGGCTGAATTTTTTTAGTATATTACCATATTTTTTCACTTTGTGTATTTAGGAAATATGAAACTAATATATGTTATCAATGCATAAGAACTCTCCAAATTCTTCTTTCTAATAAATTCCCTCTTTTGCTAAAAGAAATTGTTTTGTTTGAATAGATAACCACTAACTCCTCTCTGCCATATTGCAAATTATGAAGTGGTTTTGGATGTCTGCTTTCTAAATGAGTGTATTTGATGTAATAAATGCCCAGACGCAACTGTTGTCTTAAGCTGGTCAAATTATTCATTACAAAAAATACTGTTTTGTAACAACATTAATTCTCCGTGTAACTATTCAGTGGACAATTCATGGGAATGCAGGCCGTGCCCCAGGTTAATTTATAAACTGCTAGCACGCACTTTTCATTATTTATTAATTTGTGATTAGTTGCTTGAATCATCTGATGTTGACTGGTTTTTGATTGGACAAGAGAAGTGTGATGACTAGGAGAAAAATGAATTGTAAATTCAGATTTGTAGTGCAGTGCATCCATCACAAATGCACAGAAGTGTTTGTAAATGAGAAAGGCAGACATCACCCCAAAGGTCTTCCAGCTGAGCATCCACCGAGATGAAGAGAAAAAGATCAGGAAAGTGGACTTTGCCACTGTAGTGCTCTTGGTGTCCTGGCCGCCAAATGTCTTGCCAGTTTTACTGTAGGTGAAGGAGAGTTCTAAGACAGAGTCACCAAAGGCAGTGGGGTGTAGGAGAGAACAGGAGAGACCGAGTGAGTGAATTTCTTTAAAAATGTAGCCAGGGGTGAGGAAGGCATCGTGGGACAACGGGAAATATAAATTAACCCTTTGATACCAAATGAGAGATTATCAGTAGAAAGAGGTTGTCCTTGAAGAGGTGAAGACAAATAGTTTTGGTGCAGTAGTCAAAGAGGAAAAGAGAACAAAATAGAGGTACGTACAAGATCATCAAAATGATGGGAATCATAGCAACAGTCTGGAGGGATATGTGCCCAAAATAATTGTGTATCTCAAGCTCAGAAAAGAAGGTCATGTGAGGACTCAAACAGGTAAAGAGAGGCAGGGTTTTCAAGTGTCTGGATGGAAAGGAAGGCCATGTCTTATGGATACTTTGCTGGAAAAATGTGGAAGACTTTCATCTAAGCTGGATGTGAAGACCTATAAGACCTGAAGAGAGGTCCAATAGATGAGGACACCCTCCCAAGCTGTCGTCCTGAGGGATGGGCAGGAGAATTAGTCTCACCTAAAGGATCCAGGATGTCTCCCTGAAGGGTGGTGGTGGAACTGGTGTCTGTAGGTTGAATAACATAAATTACGGGTGTCTTATTGATTAAGGGAGAGTGCAAGCTGTTGTTCAGGAATTTGGTGAAGGTGGTATTACAGGGTTAGTTTGGTTTTAAATGACAGAAAACTAAAGCTGGTGATGTCCTCCTGGGCAACGGTCAGCTTGAGGCTGACTTGTAGTGCATGGATAATGCACAGTTAAATGTTGTGAAGTATTTCTGTGTTTGTTAACTTTCATCCTATGTGTGATAAGGTTAGATATAGACTTTGCAGTGCCTGCAATGGAAATACAGATACTTGTCCTAGGAAACATGACTTGATTTGGAAGAAGCAATTGTGTTCTTTAGTTGGGCGATACACATCCAAAGCAGTGCAGACAGCAAAATATTCTTAGTATCTGCTGGCTGGCCAACAATTCAGGGGAAGGTTCAAGCCATTCAACAGCATCTCTCATGAAGCTGCTATTTATTCATCTTTATTATACTAAAGTTCCATATGTTTTTGCTATTCTATGAATATGCTGGTCTGGTAAAGTTCTTACAGATCCCTAAAAAGGTGGCTGTTTT
>VZTL01041445.1:0-50578 GCA_013400535.1 Scopus umbretta
TTTTTCTTTTCTTTTTGTTTTGTTTTGGAAACACCAGGTATATGGGAGGAGGGAGTGAAGAGATTGGAGTTAAAAAGAAGAGTAATGCCAGATCCTGATAAAATAAACTTGACACAAAATTAGAGCACAGGTTATAGGAAAGGAGAGTCCCTTTTTAATAATTTGAAAAAGACCTATATTGTGAATCTACATTAGAAAGAGCCAGAGCAATTAGAATTTCAGGCTGCCGCATAACAGGTTCACAGTAAAATAGGAACGTAATGTGCCAGGTCTTTTTATTAAAGACAAATTGTCAAATAGCTTGTGATGGGAACCTGCCCTGTCTGAGAGTGATCAGAGAGGAGCCGGTGAAGTACCTGCTGCTCTGCTGTGAGAGACTGACATTAAAGCAGATGGGAACAGGAATAGTTTGTGGCTCTGCTAGCAAAGAGCTCTGAGAGGTGGCGCTTTTCCTGCCCTTCTGTGTATTTAGTAAATGAAGAAGTTATTTGAAGGCAGACATGGAGGCTGAAGTCCCAGTCTGCTCTCTCTTGCATATCTGTGCACCAGGGCTCACTTTCCCTGTGTTTTTAAGCATCACTGAGTTTCAGAGAGGTGGGGTGCCTTTCCCAGGTTCACCAGCTAATCCTCAGTCTCCTTTGTCCTGTTGGCTCATGGGGCTGGCTCTGGCCAGACCCACCACGGCATGCAGAAGGGGCAGTGAGACCAAGGGAGTGCTGAGTTTGCTTTGATGCACGGCAACTTCCAAGCTGCAGTCCCAGCTCCCCCTTTCCACGTTTGGATCCATCACTGGAACAACACTGCCCACCGCCTTGTCCCTCTTGGGTGCTCTCTGCCCACAGGACTGGGGCTGGGGGGTTGTGCTTGCTCCTGCAGGTTGATTTCTGATCCCACCTACAGAATAGATGGGCTGTGGGAGATGGACAAACCTTGGCTTCGTTAGCGTGACGTTCAGAGCCAAGCCCTAGGGCAACAGGGGAGCTGTGTGCTCCAGCCTTGCTTGCAGGCTGCAGGAGCGTGGGAAGGCAAGGAAGGCAAGGAAACGGTGAATATGCTCCCTCATGGCAGTTCTTGCATATGCAGCACATCCATCCTTGAGCAGGCTTCGGAGGCAAGAATATAGAAAGCTGCAAGGTCCCATCCTGCCAGGCAATGTTCAGAGGAAATCTATCCCTCCGCCTATCTAATTATATTGATGTAATTAGGCAGCTCCCTCAGCACTAGTGCAGATTTCAGTTTTACATAACATCAGTACTTGGCAGGTTTTCCTTAGCCACCTCCAAAAGAATAATCATTACCACGTTATTTGTGTTGTGGGATTACGCGCCCCAGCTGGGCTCAGTGTCCCGTTGCACAAGGAGCTCTCTGTACGCACCTGTAAGAGGTGGTCCATGCCCTAAACTTTAGATGGATAAACAGGGTTGGTTTCTTGGATTCACCAAGAATCTTTGTGTATATGGAGCCTGGCATGGGACTGCTAAAATGAATTGCCCTAATAAAGTCACAACAGAGGCAAAATCTGAACCCTCAGCAGCAGGAATTTGAGTCGGGCTCTGCCAATGACTCTTCAGCCTTCAGAATAAACTTTCAAAACTAGATATCAGGGGGAGTTGCACTGTGCACACTCCACCCCCGGCACCTCTATGGACTGGTGCTGAAAATCCTGCGAGGGCTCTACGGTTTGTGCTGAGCAGTGCCTGTGGCAACTCCCTGCCTCGGTCTGCAGCAGCATCTGAGCTCCTCTCAGCCAAGGTGAAATTAAAATAGACAGAAACAATTACTGCAGGGAAAGTGGAAAAGTTAATAGGGGCCTTGAGCATGCTTGTGAGACATTCATAGGGTTGTTTTGTTTTTTGTTTTTTTTTTACCCTTCAGGTCTCAGAAAATAGCTCCAAAGGTAGAAAGATTTTTTTAAAAAGACTTTCGCAAATGTGCATGAAAGAGCCTAAAAATGCTCTAATGATCAAATGGGGATTTTGTTCCCCATAGTTTATCTCCTACAATCATAAGAATCCTGTAGTGAAGGAAAAGGAGAATCTGGATGACTTTATTATAAAACAGATTGTTAGAAAAGCAAAGCTGCCTTGGAGAAAGGAGGAAATTGGATACATGTCTTTGGTCTAGTCCGAATCTGTGCAGAGACAACTAAGCCCCATGGAAAACCTCTTTTTGGCATCACTGGGCATTGGATCGGGCTCATGTGTGGCAGGAACCATGCTATGCCTGAGTGCACACCCATGCATTTCAGCTTCAGTATGGAGAACTCTGCCTTTTTCATGCAGTGAATGAATGGGTAGATGAATTGGGCCCAAAAGCCTTTTTGTGACCAGTCAAAACAGGAATCACCTTTACTGATGAGCACCTGCATGAAACCTTCCACTTCCAGACATCAGCTTTGGCCAGTAGAGACAAGCTCCTCCAGGGATGCCACATCAGCATTCCCGTATTTAAGGCTCTGATTCATTAGCTGGTCATGAATATTATCCTGCTCCAGCAGTGGTTGCCCAAAGAGTTGTTCTCTCCTTCACCTCTTCAAATCAGGCCTGAGAGCCTCAAGCGCCCAGCGTGATAGCTTTTGCAAAACCACACACACACACACAAAAAGAAAAAACTTAAGGCTTTTTAATTTGCTTCTCACACAAGTCAGGAAGATGGATGGTTAGCCGCCTAGAAGATGGTTTCTAGATATCCCTGTCTTGTCGCTTAATCATACACTATATCAAACAAACAGTCCACATCCTTAATACAACAGTGGCAATGTCTGACTCATTCTCCCCGTTCATAAACCAAATCGTTATCTCTTCCCATCTGCAAACATAAAAACCCATAGTGTTATTACACGGCTGATGCCATCATAAAAAGCTCCCCATGCCCTCCCTGCCTTCCTCCGCCCCATTCTCATTTTTTACATCCCCATCAACCAGACTGAGACCTTCTACCCCTCCTGCCAGCCCCTCTGCCCCCTTGCTGGAGGGCTGATACAGCAGTCAGTCATCTGCGCTTTTCACTTCTGTTTTCAATAATGGCGGTTTATCCCGCTGGCATTTTGGCTCTGTGCACTGGCTGGAGGTAGGTGCTGCCCCGCTCCCAGTCCTTGCAATGTGTTTCCTCTTGCTGCACCCAGTATAAATCAGGGATGCTAAAGCATATTTTACTTGGAGCGTCTGCTGGAACAGCAATTAATCACTGCCAGGCTATCTGAAAATAACCATTAGTTCTTGTTTTATTCTTTACTACATAAGCAGAAGAGATACATCTCCATTCCAGTTATTAATCCTCTTGCTCACTGGCGGAAGGCCAGACTAAACCTGGGAGCAGACATCTACCAGTTGATCCCAGGAAATAAAAGATGGAGTTTGGGTGGAAAGGTGGAGCTTCTCTGGAAACAGGGATTGCCTGAGAAAAGGCAGGGGGCTTCACTGTGAACGTAGAAGGGATTGTGTCTGAGGAGAGGGAGGAAGTCTTGTAGCTCTGCAAACAGATGTTAATGTTTAACAGAACACATAAAAGGAACTGCTACAAAGCTTTGAGAAAATTATTTTTCCTTTGTTTGTTAGCTGTGAGCTCTTTAGGCAGTTAATTAAAGGATATTATTGGAAAATGTATTTTTCAAATTTAGGCACACAGCCAAAACAAGTGACCATAAACTTGGTATCCTAGGGCTCTCTGTTAATTTTTCCTCTATGATTTTGGAGTCTTACACTGCTTTTTAAGGTCAGAATATTTTTTTCCTAATTTCTAGGACCACAAATTCTCCTTCATGAGATGTAAAAAATCCAAGCTCTGTTTTTTAAGCCCTAGGCTTCACTGCCAGTAGACAGTGTCTTGTAAGTGAGACTTCCAAAAGATTTTGCAAAGCCTAGTTCCTAAGTCACTTAGACACTTTTGAAAATTCCTATGATATATAAAATATAGGCAGCAGCACAGTGGGATAGCACCTCAGTAACTCTCTGCCAGGTTCAGCTCTGTAGGGCTAAAAACCATACTACCTTTAAAGTCAGCCAATGTGGTTTAAAGATAAAGATCAATGTGATTTAAAGATAAAGACAGAGAAGATCTGCTGGGAATTGACACACCATAGTCTTCTTCACAGAGCTATAGCCACATTTTGAATATATGCAGCAGAAGAATGGTAGCAATACAACATTTACATGTGGTGCATACCCAGTTTCAAGATCTCTGCCAGTATGTTTCAAGCTCTCTGTGTGTAAATGTGTGTATATGTATATGCATGTGTGTGCACACAGATGTACATTAGTAGCTGTGCGTGACGAAGTCTGTAACACAGAACAAAATTTCACAGACTGATAATTATAAAAGTATTAATTACACTTTTAAGCATGGAAGCTGTCTGTGCGTACCTAAAGTTTTCATGCCTATCAAAACTGGCTCCATGATTATGAAAAGTGGCTCCATACAAACTGTATACTTCTGTGAATACATTTTAGCACATCAAATGAAAAATCCCTTTATTATTCATGCTTATCTTAATGCTGCAAAACACAGCACTGTGGTGTGGCTCATTCCCATGGGCATTTTTGCCGCTGCCAGGTAATGGAGTTACTCCTCTAACTCCCATGGTCTAAAATAAGAAATCCCCAACCTCTGCTGATGAACTGGCATAGAAGATCACAACTTGCACACTGTGAGAATGAAGCTCATCTGCCTGTTGGAGAACTCTGCTGTTGTCTTTACTGGTTCTTTTTTACCCCGTCAGCTCAGCTTTTCCTTTGCAGTGCGCCTTCCCTGACCACCTACAGGGAATAAGAATGGCTCCATGGACCAGGTTGCCTCTCCTACTCCCCAACCTCTTCCTCATGTCCCATACACATGGGGGAGAGATGGCGTGGTGCTCTGTAGGACCTGGTGGTGGATGTGGAGGCAGTTTCTGCAGAGCTTTAGGCATTTGCTACCATCTATCCACAAATTAGAAAAAAAAACAACACACCCTAATTGCTCAGGTTTTTCCAGCAAGTATTCCTCAAAAATCTGCAAAATAGGTCCTTAATGAAACATTTAATCTCATTGATCTCTTTAACTGAAAGCACTTATTTACTGAAAAATTTAAAATTTGCTACTGTCCCTCAGGTCATTTTGTATTTAGAGATGCAGACTGCTAGGAAGCTAATTATGTAAAGCTAGCAATTAATTTCTCACAAGCATGACAAATATTTGACTTAAAAGATCTGTCTCCCTTTTGGTCAGTGCCAGCCAATTCGTGTGTTAACTGCAGCGGCACATGCCAAGGAATGAAAGGCTGTCCTGGGATGTCAAGGTCTTAACTTTATTTTGAAGATAAATGTGCTTCCCTTCTGCTCAACCCCTATTGCTTCTGTTGATACCCATGAAAAGAGAGTTCAGGGACATCACATGTTCTTGGGATTTTTAGGCATTTCAGTATGACTTTTGCCTGACACAGGATGCAGAAATTCTCTTAAATCCACTGGACTTCCTTCTCAGGGGCTGAGGTTCCGCACTTCTGCCCAGACTCATGTCATGCAACGTTATATATTAGCTGCAGAATGTAATTGAGGTGTCCAGTTTCTATAGACTTTCTCATCATGAGCATGTGGAGAGAAGAGTACCTCCAGAAGATGTTAGCCCACCCACAAGGGCTATGCGAGCTGTCGGTCCAGCTCCATGGACTACAGAAAGAGCCAAGGCTTAGGCTCTTCTAGGCGTGACAGAGCTCTTGGAGATGGACACCCTGAAGGACTTCAATGACCAAGCTGCTGAGAAAGCTAGGGAAGACACTTAAAATGAAAATTTCACATGGGACAGCAATTGCAGGTTTTGCACAGCCCATGAGATGGTGGCTCAGACCCTCAGATCCCACCTGCACAAACTCCCATTGAAATGAGTGGGATGGTATCAAAAACAACTGAAGTCTGTAGGAGACCTCCTATCAATGCCAGCTGCCCAGACCACACCACTATGAATGAGAGCAGAGGAAGAAGGTTCCCACATGAAGTAAATTGGTGTAACTCCAGAGGCTCCCTGGTACTTACACAAGAGGTTCAGATTCTCTGCACCAGATTGAAGCGATACTTAGAAACAATATCTTTCCAAAATCTGGAAAGCTTGGGGGAGAGGTGTTTTGTTTGTTTTTCTAGGTGTGTATGAAAAAGATTTTTAATATAAATGTGACAGTACTTCAACCCAGCAAGCCTGTTTCTGATGCCAAATGTCGCATGATTCACGGTCCCACATGTGTTTCCTGCTCATTTATTTATCTTCTACCTGCAATAAAGACAGTGACTGAACAATTTTTCCTGTTTGTAGAAACCTTGATGTTGCCAGATGGGAAGTTCAAACAGGAATCGAAGCGTTGACTGCTGGACTGTTTTTTTCACCACTTTGTATGGGAAGGTTATGTTTTGTGTGGCTGAAATTCCCTGCCCTTTGCCTACAGAAGGCATGGTGGCTACAAATCAAAATCCTAGTGTTACCATGGCTTAATGGGTTACTGACTGCCAAGAGAGACATGGTAACGAGCTGTTTGAATGTTCTTTGTCCATCTCATTGCAAAGAAAATGTGCTAGCTCCATGAAATGTAGTTAAGCCAGCAGTTCTTGGGGTGGCTTAGAGTCCCTGTGCAGCTCAGCTGATGAAAGGTAATGCCTTGACCTGTCATGGCTCAACAGCTTTCAGGGATGTGTCAGCTTGAATCTATCCAAAGTTCATTTGTTCCCTCTATGAAGCTGAAGTTTGCCTTTTGTGAATACAAAATGTCCTGGCCACGCTGCATCTTTACTTCCATTGGCTTATCATCTGAGCCACGTGGTTCACATGGGCACTTTTACCCTCTGCAAAGTCAAGGTTACAGAACTGAAGTGTGAAATGATATTACTGAGAAAGGCAGCATCAAGTAGGAAGAGCAGGATTTGTTCAGACTGGAGTCTTATTGAAAACACAATTCAAACCTCGCTAGAGATTCAGAGATGAAAATAATCCTTTACTTTTATTTTACCTTTATTTTCAGTCTGCCTCTTTTATTCTCAACACTGGAAGGGCAGAAATACCAGTAAAAATGTCATTCCTGTTGTATTTAATTGTTCCAGTTGAACATTTGAACAAGAGCCTGAGATGGAGAAGGCCTGAGGCAGCTAAAATGTCACACTGAGAAGCTTTGAATTTGGGGAGAAAAAAGCACACTACAGTAGCTGTTGGTTAAATCAAACACCTGAATTGCTGGATGCACCCTCCCCTTTCCCCACCTGGCAGAGAGGCTGTCATGTGCCAGTTCACTCCTTCTTCTAAAGAGAAACTTTTCAGTAGGTTCAGTCAAACCCATAATGTTAGCTAACACATGCCTGTTGGAGAATCACCTTGCTTCCTCCTGTATCCTCTCAGCTATTTGCACAAAATAACACTAATTATCTAAAACGCTGGCTTCCTCAAAATACTCGTTGGAACAGAAGATACAATTACCACAATTCCATTGCAAATTTCACTTCCCATAATCACTCTCCATTACAACAAGCATCTAAGGTACCTTTAGCTTCACCTGGGAGATGGTGAAAGCAATGATTTAACTCATTTAACTCTTTTCAGCCCAGTTTAGAAAGACTGAAGTATGTGCTTTGTTGTAAGGAGTCTGTAGGAGCTGCACCCATGGGCTTGCTGAACTCGCGACTTAGAACCCCTAGGAAGGTATTAATCTGTTCTGAAATTAAAGCATCTCTGGTTTTGCTGTCTGCACTTTCATAATGTCCAGTAGAGAAATACGCAGCTCCAGAAGGTAGCTAGTTCACCCTACTTAAGCACTATGTTTAGGGTGGGATAAGTTGCCCTCTGAAGGCACCATCTACACTGAGGGGTATGGCTTGTTCAGACTGGACCTCCCACTGCTTGACAGCAAAGCTGACTCCTGTAAACCCCCCAAATCTGCCTCCAGCTGTGTGGGGAGCATCCAGTGGAGGTCTCTGACATTATCAGAGTACTCCTACACTGTGTGTGCTCATTTTGTTTAGATCTGAACTCCTCCTATTCCTGAGACAAGTATCGAGGGGTACCCGAGCAGACTCATTGGTGCTTGTGAGCCTCCAGGGACAGGAAAGGCAAACTGCAGGGTGCAGCCCGGGGGCTTCAAGGGACCACTGAGGATGGGACACTGAGACCCCAGATTACTTTGCATTTGCATGGATTAGGAGCAAACGCTAAGACAGCTGCTCCATCTCAACCACAGGGAAATGACTTCCAGCAGAGAGTTGGACACTTCTTTAGGAGTAGAAATGTTGTGGCTTGCCCAGCCCTTCTTCTTCTCTGCTCTTGGCTTCCTTTTCGGAGGAAAGCAGGCAAAAACTTGGGCTTTACTCCCCAGTTCTGCTGCAAACTCCCTTTCTGTTCCTTGAGATGCTCCTCTGAGACTGAGCTGGTAACAAGGGAATGCCAGGCAGCATTTTATTCGGATCTGAGCAGATAATCCCCCTCAAGATCTTCTCAGATATCAATCAGCATGGCACAGCAGAACACAGTCCCTGAGACCTGGTGGAAGCAAACCTCTACAAAACCTCTCCAGGATGCTGGAAAACCAACAAAACACTCACCATCAATTCTTCCACCTGCTTGGATGAGGGTGCACCAGGTGCTGTAATTGCCGTAACACACATCTCTGCAATTACAGCCAGCTACGATACCTCCCGATTCTGAGCGATTGATGGATGTTTGAATCAGTAACCGAGGCCTTTGAAAGATGAGGACTGGAATTTTAACAAGCTCAGGAATATTCATTCTCACCACCCTCCAACACACATCTTTTCATTTTTCATGAAAAAAGGAAATGTGCAACTCCTGTGATATGACTGCTTTCTCTGAAAACCCTCCTGCCTGGCTACAATTCTCAAGGGTTTGCTGGTCTTGTGGTGGTAGCATGTGTGCGCAAGCAGAAGAGATCAAGCTGCTGAACTTCCACCTTCTGCGTGTCACCACCTCCAAAGAAGAGCAAGACTTTCTTTTTAGACAGTAAAATTTTGCCTGTGTTCTCCCGACATAACCTGAACAGACCTTGTCCCACTCTGAGGAACTGAACTGCCACTTTTACCAGCTCATACATACCAGATCATACAGAACTAATATCAGCTTGGCTGCTGGCAGCCCTCCTTGAACGCTGGTGGCTCAAGCCAGGGATTTTATAACAGAAAGTTTTAAATTTTAATCCCACTAGTGACCATAAAATTGACAGAAGCTCACAAAGTTGGTTACGTTGTACAGAAAAATCCTTTTCTCCTTCATGTACCTAGAAGTATATTTTATATGATCTCCACTGGTACTAACAGGGTGAGCAACAGTGGTAAACACAGCTAAAGTAATGAGAAAATTGTATATTAGGTTTCTGTCCTGGCAGAGTTTTCTTGGAAGCACCAGTCTGGATATTTCAAAAACCTCCAGGCAGGCCCCCAAATCATGAGGGTAATGTGCTTTAAAAATAATAAGATTTCATAAATACAAATCAATAGTGAGATTCAGTTTTGTTTTCCAGTGGCCTTCAAGTTCCTTGGCCTTCATGTGCTGCTTGGTCTCACTCTTCAGTCCCGCAAGTCCAAAACATTATCTTTTCTTTAAAATAAGAAGCTGAAATCTCTTTTACTCCTGGTTCTTGGAGCCGGAGCTTCCAGAAGAATATTGAGTATTGCCAGCCTCTTAATCAAATAATTAGAAATTTTTTATTTTCTCTATTTTCCAGAGCTCGAGGACTGTACAGTATGTTAATGAACAGCTTTCATGATCCTTCCCCTTTCCCCTCCTGCCTTCTTTCAGGAGTTTATTTTTAAAAGTACCATCCAGGGCATTGAAATAGCAATAAAGAATAGGTTAAAGCCTCTGATGTTTCATTCCAGGAAAGCTGAAAAGATTAATGCACTTGTCTGCAACTTGAGCCTTTGCTATTCCCAGCTCTCCAGAAACCAAACAGCATGTACAGCAATTTCTTTATTACTTAAATCACATTGCACGATTATTACACTGCTTTGGCTGGAAGGCAGCAAAATTGCACTGGCCGCCAAGGTGAAAGGTGACCGAAAGAAGGTCAGCTTGGCAGCTGATGGGAAAGTCTTGTTGGCTTCGTAGGACGACATTGTAGGTGTAGTAACTTGGAAGGCCTGGCGTGTGGGGAGGGTAGAGTCTCCCCCCTCCCTCCATTTTGACATCTTTTGTCATTGCTTTGCATGGGACAAAGGCTCATGCTGGCAGCTACAGCGGGCACTGTCCTTGGGACTGGAGCTCATGGAAGCATTAGCTGTTACAGCCAGATCTGGAAACACAAGCTTCTCTCTCACACCTCAGACACACAGCAGAGCAGTTACAGTGGGTTGCCCATGCCCAAGTGGTGACTAAATTTCTCTCCATTCAAGCTTTTTATCCTTAGACCACAGACTGGCAGTGGCACAAGTCAGTTCAAAGTGTAACATGCTCCAGCATGGAGCAGAGCGCTGCATCTGCCAATGACGGTTTTTAACAAAGCCTTTTGTATACAAGGTAGTACCTTACAAAATCAATTTGGAGCTCCTGCACAAAGCTCTGCACTGCTGGGTTTGGTCCTTTTTTCATGCAACCCTTTCTCGTAACCTCATTATTGCTCAGATTAATGCTTTGAGAGAGAAGTTCAGGAGAACTTGAGGTTAGGCCCATGAGAAAGCAAGTATCTCTGTAACTCCAATTTTGCATTAAGGCTATTGGACCAGCTCTTCAGCTGGTAACACAGACATGGAAGATCTCATTTTGTTAAGATGCTATGGCTCTTGTAATGGTATTATACACCGTAAAAATGTGCATAAATTGGAGCGCACTGCATTGTTATCATTATTTGCACAGCACAAACATATAATTAGACAGTGTATGAGGACAGAATTAATGGCATTTGCTAACTGTTACTACTAAATGTCACATGTTTCAAAAGATTTGGTTTTTACATTATTCTTTAATTTGGATTTTCTTGCTTTCACCTTTTTTCCCCCCCTAAATGACTTCTCAAGGGTTAGATTATTGCTGCTATTAATATTTCTGGGTGTTCCTAACTTTAGCTGTATCTATTTTTTGAGATTATTTACATGTTGAGTATCTTTGTTAATAATAACCAGACTCTTTAGGATGGTAAGTATGAGTGACAGCCAAAGAAATCACTTTATACAGGATTCCTGACACAATATTTTGACAATTTCATTTTAAGTAAGACACTATGATTGTCAGTTCAGTTACAATATGGTTGTTGCTCCCTAGTGGAAAAAAATTCAGAAAATTGAAGGAAATCAAATTCCCGGCTAAGTGATTTTTACAGTAAAACATTCAGGTCTTGCCCTTGCCTCTCATTGCACGTGTACAACATTGCCTGATGCTTGAAATGCGTAAGGGGAGAGCAAACATCTAGCAAACATTTGAGAACCCAGGCATACTTTGAATAAGCCTCTAGAAAATATAGGTAATTCATCACTCTTTGTAGGCTGGTAATAGTGTTTTGCCATTTCCGCTCCTTTTCTGCCTAATGCAATGCCCAGAACAAAACACAGCATTGCTGATGGAAATGCTTTGGGGATTTTGTTTTATTTTTAAGCCAAAAAAACCCTACTCATGGGAATTGAAGGGGCAAAATGTAAGACAGTGCCTATGCATAGCTTTCTTGGATGACATGGGGGTAGGGCAGGAAGAGCGTGAGGAAGAAACGAGGTGGCACTTGCGGGGAATTGTTGGGGAAACATTTACTTCTATGATAGAAAGAGAAGTTTGTGAAGTGGAAATGTTACAGGAAATGTATTTGTTATAAATATAGAAATATAAATCTGCTCTTCTTGCAAAAAGCACTTTTACAAAAAAAAAAAAAAAGTGGGTTCTGTATCACCAGGTCTTTTGGACAAAGGGAACAGGTAAGGCTGGCTCTGGGGCCAGGAGTCTTATACGGATACTTTGGGAGAAAGTGGGTGGGAGAAGTCCAAGTCTTGATGGTTCAACTCAGGGCCCAAAGCTGAACCCTGTATAATAATTCTCCTTGCCTCAGTTCTTCAATACCAAGTTTAGATGGTTTCTATTCTATTCAAACACATAATGAAAATGCATTTTGAAGTGGTAATTATGTCACTGAATGGAATATGCGTTTTCTGGACAACTCTAAATTGCATGCCACAAACCCAAAGGAGGGTTAGGATTAACTGGGGCAGGTCAATGGAGCATTTTGAAGAGTTATGGGATTAAATTAAGAAAGGGAAAATTCAGGCTGAATATCAGGAAAATCTTGTTGGCAATAAGCTTATTGTTGCTATGATTTATACAGCCATTACTGCCTAGAAGCTTACATCAGGGCCTCTCTACAGCTCTATAAATATAAAGATTGGGGCCTCTCTGTAGAGATACACAATGGACGATAAGATACCGTGGTTGCTGCTGGATTAGGTGCTGGGCAAATGCATCCTTAAAGTCAGAGCTTAGACCAAACAATTTGCAATGCAAATACGTCAGGCAGAAATTTTGGAGCAGGAGGAAGAGCCCAAGCAAAATACAAATGATGACACAGCACATTATGGATAGAGACTGGATTATAATTCAGGTCTCTGCTGATCAGTCTGCCATGGAGATACTGAACCTCAGTGCCTCCTGCTGTCTTGAAGGGGAGTCTGTTTGGATTTGACAGAGGGAGATGCAGTCCAACTGATGCAAATCCATAGTGGGCTGAGCATATAACAGGGATAATACAACGGGAATTTTTCTTGGGGACTCATCAGAGCACTTTCTCACTCCAGGCCATGCCCATCCAACCCCTTTGCTCTCTGATGGTCCTTCCAGCTACTTCTGTGAACCTGCAGACTCTTTTGGTGGCATGCTTTACCTTTACTGAATTCCTCCCTGGAGATTTTGCCTTCTTCCCTTCACCACAGATCTGCATATGGGCTGCGTGTCCTGTATACATGTACTTGCCTTCAGGGATTCAGTGTCCGGGTCTCGTAGATTGATTGTTGGCTTGATTCATGGCTATTGAACTCAATCCAAGAGTGCAATGTCTCTTTTTGTCAGTGTGATACATCTCACAAAGGACAACTATAGGCCTGAGGAGGTTCATGGGAGAGAGTATGGGTCTCTTAAGACAGCATATCCTCATCGCTTTTCACATGGGCACTGCAATGATGAGATGAGCTCTTGTCAAGAGCGACAGAGCCAGCTCAGGGTGGTGGTGGGTCACGTTAGCCCACACTGACAGGTCAGCTGTGACACCTTGGTGCAACAATGGTCTTTTTAAATTTCTTCCAGTGCCAGAGCAGGGTCTGACAGCAGCTGAAGGATCTCTGCCCCACGTCCTGGAGCACCAGACAGGTGCTCATCATGGGCTCCACAGGGCACACCTTGATGTGTCTAACTTAGGCACGTCTGCACCATTGCCAGGTCTCTGCTGATGAAAGCCTAATCTTCACTTCATCACCCCACTACCAAATTTTGGACAGTTTTAGACATTCATTTCATTAATACATGTGGTGATGTTGGAGTTTGCTGATGAACTGTCTGGGATTTAAACTCTGCCATTGCATCACATTTGATTTGATATAAAGCAAGGTCACTCCTCATCCTTTAGGTTATTCAGGATTAGAAAATTGAAGTCATTTGAACTGAGATGATATTTCTTAATATAATAATGGCTGGGAAATTGAACTGTAAGAATGGCTTCTTGTTATTAGTTCATAGGAGGTGCTTTTTAAAAATTAGAGTAGAAGGAGGATGACTATAGTTTAATCCAAAGATAAATCATGTTTCCAAAATGGCTAGCAAAGCTCAGGAGTTGATATGATTAGGAGACTTAAAGCTGTGGCAGGGCAAGTTAAAGTGCTCACTAATGATTTTCACTGGATTACAGAGGGATACGTAGGATTTTCTATACTCTGTCAGTTCTTTGCATCAGGACACATTTCAGGTGGTTTTCAGTGAGGATTGTTTCTTGATGTTTCACAATAAAGGCAAATAATGACAAATACCACCAGTTCATCTGATCTTCACATTTCTTTGGAGTCGCACTTTTAAAAATCTTTCTCCAAATTCTTGAAGTATGGAAGACACCAGCAGGAGAAAACATTCTGAACTGGTTAAAATAATTTTAGTTAAAATCCCCCTCTCCTACTCTGTGTATATTTAAGCACAGAACAGCTTTTTAACCAAAGTGAGAATTTTAGCAGAAAACTGTTGTTTGGGTTAAAATATCTCCAATTTTGATCACTGAACATTTTGATTCTTTGCATATCCTCCTTATTTTCTTCCTCCCTCTTGCTTGGCTTTAGTCCAGTGAGAAAAAAAGGCAGGAGTTTTTGGTTGGGTGGGGGTTTTTTTTGCTTATTTGAAGGGGTTTTTTTTGGGAAAAAAAAATGCAGTCCAAAAGATATCCATGTATTTTGAGTTTTTTTGAGATAGAAACCACTTTTTCTCAAACAGCTGTAACACACCAGCTGCTCCTGTCTCTCTTTGCTCATCTGAATTCTTTTTACCCTTCTTCTTTCCTCATTAAATTCCCTCTTTCAACTTGCTACTTTCATTGTTCAATGATGAACTTCTGGCTGTTGGAGACATGACCTATTTAGCTACGTTCACAGGATGAGGAGAATGGGCTTCTGTGATGGCTGTCTCCTAGCCCAGACCACAGGCAGTGCCACAAGCCTTGCATTCATTTTCCACCTTTATTCAAACAAAAGTCCCATTGCTTGAGAATCGGAATCTGTGTTCGGTGTTGTGTAAAACAGGGCTTGCCTTTTGTTCTCCCGTAAGCATTTTGCTGTTAGAGAGCTTTTGGATTGGCAACTCTGATGAATGAAGACAGAGACATTGTCAGAAAATGCCTTATTTTCCTTTTGGAAATGCTCACTAACTATGACAAAAATGTTCATTGTTTTGGTGAAAAACATAATCTCTTTTTTTTCCTAAAGAATCCAAATGCAGAAGGGCGTACCCCTCCCCTGTAAAAAGTGTGAATTCAGAATTAGTTGAATTTGATTTGTTTCATCGAAATAGGCTTCTGTAGAAGCAGGAAACAATCTAATCTCTTTGTCCATCTTTGACAAAACAAACAAAAGTGGATTGAAATTCATGATAGAACAACTTGCTAATAGCAGGGACGGTAAGACACTGGAACAGGCAGTCTGGGGAAAGTCAAATTTCCATCATTGATGGGCTTCACAGGGAAGTTAAGCAATCCTTTGTTGCAAGTGGTATATACATACCAGCTACTACTCTGCGATAACGTGTGGACTAAGAGCTTTTCACAGAACACCAAGGCCAGGAAAGACCATCAGAAACTGAAAACAATTAAGTAAAACAACTGAAAAGTGATGGAAATCAAAAGAAATGTTGCATTTTCAGCTGTAATTTTGTCCATCTCTCTCCCATTAGATAAAACCCCAGATATTTCCCTGCAATAATTTTTGACCCTGCTGCCATGTACAGTGGACAAGGTTGCAGCAGTTCCTGGATATAGCGAGGGAGTGGGGGTGGTGTCCTGTTAGACTGGCTTTGCACCGGCAGAAACCCCTGCAAACTGGGTCTTAAACTGGTCAGCGCTGGCTCTACCTCACAGAAGTCAGCAGAGTTATTTCTGCTTACACCAGCTGGGAATACCGTCCCTAAGTCTTTATATTAACATAATCCTCTGCAATGTTGCTGGCAAAAGGTTTATTTTGCCTAAGAGAGCAAAAGTGAGAGAGACTGCTACAGAGAGACAGCAACAGGCAGCTTATCCAAGCTGAGGGTGCCTCTGTGGATTAGAGTGGTGCAAGAAAAGGGAAAAGAAATTGTAATTAAAATATACGTTATCTTTTGAGAGTATTTGTAATCAAGTCCTGTCTCTGTAGTGAAGGTAGGCCTTTGTAACGAAGGATGGTTGGGCTCTAGCTCTTGCTTTATTTAAAGTTTGTTATGTGCACAGCAGGAAAGCAGATAGGGATGGGTATATGGTGGATCAACACGCAAGGCAAGGCTTTCACTAGCAGCTTGTAATTTTAGCTGTCAGCTGAGTTGTTTACATAGTTAAATAAACGGATCCCAGTCTCACTCCCTCTTATCTCTGGTACACACACATAGTGGGAACAAGTTAGAGAGGCCCCACTAAAAACATTGCTTGCTCACTGCTGGGCGCTGGGTCAGGAGCCCTGAATTTGTTCCAGCTGTCTCCATGTATTAGACTAGAGCCCTTGCTCTCTGTTGTGCTTGCATCTCCTCTCCATGGGAGCATGCACAGGCTCTGCGTTAGTTGCCTGGTTTTGTCTTCCAGGAGGGTCCACCTGCTCCTGCCTCCTGTAATCCCATTACAGGAATTCCTGGTTTAAGCCCTGCTGTGACATTTTTCATTTCCCCCTGTTGCTTGCCAAGGCTCAGCGCCATCCTGGAGAGGCCTCACTTTCCCTTTCCGACCTTCTCCTTTGCTGTCCGCTTGTGGATCCACACCAAGCACATTCAAATGCTTCCTCTGTCTGATGGAAGAAGTGAGGACATTCTGGGCGAAACCTGGCTCACAGACGATCAGAGAGCCATCCATCCTCCCAAGGTCAAGCAAAGCAAAGCTTAAATGCTCTTTTTCCCCTGCACATGTACAGCTGCATCAGTTCACTCCAGGAAAGATGGCAGCAAACTGTATCTCTGCCAGTAGCTACTTGCAGTAAATCAATGCAAATCAGGCACAGATACCACAGGTTGCTAAACTCTTCAGCTGACTTTATTTTAGCTGTGAGGCAGGTGACGTGTTTGACTAAAGCATCTTGATTTGAATTTCCTTGTGGGGGAACATATCAGATCAGTCTTGGTGATTCCAGTGGACATTTTTACCACCTAAAGCTTCCTTACAGTGGCTCTTAAGTTACTTTTGTTGAAGTGTGGTGGGAAATGGGCAAAAGAGACTTTTCCAGACTTTCCCTTGGACTGCATGCTGTTAAGCAAAATGGGTGGGAAAAAGCCTTCAGTGTAATGTAGCCTTAAGAGCTGAGGATATCAAGGGACAAACATACAAAGCACAAGTCCCTCTGTAACAGGCCTGCACTAAGCTGGCTGAGTTTGCGGGAAGAGAAGCCACAGAGATCTGGACTCACTTTTACCTGAAGCATCATTTTCCAAGTGACCAAAAGAAGTGCAGAAGTATGATCCCACCCTGCAACACAACAGGAGCCTCTAAATTCTGGCTTTGCTCAGTGATTGAGTTTAATCTGAGCAGTGAAAACTCACAGGGAGGGAGGGAGGGAGGGGTTAAGAACCAGGTTGTAATTTGTCCTGCAAAACACCCACCACGCTGAAGGCTCGGGGAGAAGGTTCTGGTCCTGGCTGTATGGCACGACAGCAAAGCAGGATGTCTCCGTTCGTGTCAGTGTACTGCAGTGTTTGAATTACTACCCTGATGAGAGGAAGCTTGCACCTGAAGGGAAGATGCTGTGTGAAAAACACGACCTGCCTGGAACAGGGTCATTGAGTTCATAACATCAATATCTAGTCAGCACCTACAGATTGTTTCCAAAGCTCATTATTTCAGAGAACTGCTGTACATGTGAGTGAAACTCATTACCTGAGAGGCTTGTTATATTTTCTAGTCGCTGACAAAATGTGGGCATTACTTGGCTACCTTAATTAATGCGCGATTACAAACTGAAATGTATCATTTATATTTAGATATGTGTTTCGTTGCTGGAGCCACTGAAATGCATCTTTCAGAGAAGCCATCAAAGGCCAATCAGCCTCATTCAACGTGGCAATCAAAAATATTTTTCCCTGTTCCCTGGAGCAGAGAACCTCAATCCTCCAGCAAGACTCCAGGACCAGGTTTGAAACTGCTGGAGGGATGCTGCACCCTACCCAGAGTTTGCTCAATGGTTGTGGTCCTCCGCTCTGGAAGGCCCCACTTTACTGGTAAAATGACACCGGCCTCCCCTACGACTAGCAAACAACCTTGTGAGTAATACTTTATCTATGTGAATCTCTTCTCCGCAACAGCCCGTGTAATATATCACATCCTTCATATGAAAAGAAGCCAGCCTAAATATTTCACTGTAGGTACCAACAGCAACAGTTTAGGGTGCCCTTGGGAGTCATGGATATCTTGGAGGTAAAGCTGAATTTGTGTGTGGATTATCCAGCACTGTCCTACTGTGGCCCATATCCTTGCAGTCCTAAGCAATAACCACCAGTGAGTGGTGAAGACAAAAACATTTCAGCTAGCAAGTTGCACCGGGGGGGGTGTGTTCAGCTTTTTGCTATAACTATGGCTGCAGTATGAATGGACTCAACACATGCCCCCAGCCACGAAGCCCCAGGGAAGCCGTAACAGGACAGCTGAGCAGCAGAAGGGAAAGGAGATAGGAAGAGGTGATGAATTTGCCCAAGGGCACCCACCAAACTGGTAGCAAGGTTGAGTAGAGCAGAAGTGTTGTCAGCCAGAGGGTTCAGTTAGCATCACTAAAGATGAGATTTATTGGTCCTAATTTGGTTATCTAAACCCAAGTTGAGCTACGTTACTCATATAGGCAATGGAGAGAATCAGGCAGCTCTGAGAGCAATTCATCTGCTCTTAGGACAGGTACTTTAGGTAGGCCAGATGGTTCAGTCGATGCTTCTGGGTGGAATAAAGCTGAAATTTCCTCCCAACACCTTAAATCAGCAGTGTAATCAAACCTGAATTAAATCCAAATCTTGACCTGCCCGAATAAACAAGGAATGCAGTTTGAAAAATGTGCCTTGTTTTGAAAACAACTTCTAACTTTTTGGAAATGTCACACAGCTGCACCTGAAACTCCGCCAGAGCTAAACCAGTACTTTAGGAAGGGAGGTGAGCAGGTTGGCAAAACCAGCCTCATGATTTGGGTTTGTATCACAGTTTTAATTCTGAGTTAGGAATTTTTCAGTAAATGCTTTCAGAAACAGTTAACTTCAAAAGAGCACACTTAATTGGCAGGTTTGGAGAAACAGGAAAGGCATTTTTTTTCCTGATGTCTGCTCCAAAATTTTTTTTTTCTCTTAGTTTTGAACATTTTTCACTGGAAATAGAAATTTTGGTATGCGCTTAAGTGCTTGAATAAACAAAGGAAAGTTTTTCTAATTTTGCTGCTGAAGGCAGTACACTGCATTAAACATTTTGCTTTTGCTGATGTTCTGTATTTGGGCAGTGCCTGCTGCAACGGAGCACTGTCTTGGACAATGATGATAACAACAATAACAATGAATTAATAATAATTACAAAAACATATCAAAGATTTATTTTCCCATCAGCTTTCGTATAATTATTCTTTTCAGCTTGCCAGAAGTATCTCCTTTTCCATGAGAAATTTCAGCTTTTCATGAAAGCATTAGGGGTTTTAGGGGTTTTTCGGTTTGGTGTGGTTTTTTTTTTTTTTAAAGCCTGTCAGGATTTAAGAGGAAACTAAAAGAAAAAAAATCAACTTTCTTTGTTCAAAGAAAGTGCATAAACACCAACTGCAAATTACAAATAGCCCCTGGGAGTGAGGTCTAGTGATTAAAGAAGAGGAATGGAAGTTGGGGTAATCACGTTAAGCCAGTGTGTGTCTTTGAATCCTATAGCGTTTACAAAGGTATGGAGGTTTATGACTCTGTTACTAGCAGGGGACTCAAGGGCAAACATTTATAAACAGAATTTAGCCACTTCTAATATCAGCTGTATCGTATTCACCTACTGCTTGTATACAACAAATATATGAATTGACGCACTTTTAAATTTACTCCTACATCTTTCCTGTTGAATGGGTAGTCTATGAGTAGGCTGAAGGGACTGTTAGGAAAGGGTGTGGGATCCATCTGTAGTGCTGACCTAGACAGAGGCATTAAAGCATACATGTTTGCTTCTGATTACCACAGCAGCACCTTATGGGAATGGGAATCTGGGTATCCCATCCCTTTCTTCCACTCCATGGGTATAATTCCCCAGCCAGATTTAGCTACCCAGGTTGAAGCTACCTGGATTTACCTTACCAGCATCAACTAGCTGAACGTTTGCCATCAGATGAAAGCATTTACAAAGGGTGATTTCTTCCATCCTCAGGTAGATGACCAGCATACGTAGGATGAATGAACCTGCAGAGCTGCCCACTTGTTTCCTTCAGCTCTGGGGAGAGTCCAAAATGACCACCTATAACACTTAACCTTTAGATAGCTAAAGCTAAATGACATGAACTCCACTCTAAGTCTTCAAGCACATGCCAGGATTCCCAGGATGAACTATGGTGGGTAGTCTCAGTAGTCTAGAAGGGTGGCTGAGATACTGACAGTGCTCCAGGACACTGAAGTGGCATTTCTATATAGAAATATTTCCAAGTTTTGACTGATCATTTTTCATTGCTCATTTTTCTTGATTAAAAAAAAAAAGTATTTTGAGGGGAGGGAGAAAACCTCTTCTATTTCTTGACCCTGTGCAGAAAGGGTTCAGATAAGTAAATCTCCTTGGCAGCTGTCCTGTAGTCACAGGTTCTGGTTCATCTGGTAAACCCAGTCTCCTGGCTGTAAGGCTGCTTCTGGGCATGACTGTGATCCAACAATTTCCTAAGCAGATGCTTCTTCAATTTACAGATCTCTTTCAACAGTCTGCTAAAGCTCCCTTTCACTAACAGCTGTTTTGTAAACTACAGGGGAAAGGTGCAAGACAAGTGGCTCTTCCTATTGTGCATCAGGAGCGAGCCAAGGTGGGAGGTCACCTTATTGCCAGGCATGCTGGAACATGGCCTGTCAAGTTGTTCTAGAGGAGATGACTTCCCTCACAAGCACAAAGCCAGCACGTAAATACTTCTGACTTTGCTCCTTGAGCGTGTGGAGTCCTGGAACCCTCCCCATCACTCTCTAATCCGTTGCGCTATTGCACTGAAAGACAGAAGAGGCCTTCTTGCCAGGGGAACTTGTGGCCATGAATAAACCATAAGCCACGCGGCTGTACCAGCAGCCTGCTGATGCTCATAGCGGACAGGAGCTGCCAAGCAAGCCCGGTGCCACCGCAGCTCTGTGGCACAGGCAGGACTCCTGGCTCCAAGACAACTGGATCACACTGTCTCTTAAAATCATCTTATGGTACCCTGGTAGGGCATTAAAGGGATTAGTCCATAGTTGCATAACTGATCGGGTAGTTTTGGAGGAGAAAACATCTGCTACAGAAAAGCAGGTACTGTGTAGTTTTGCTCCGTGGCCATGCAGGGAGCGCAGGGCAGAGCCTGCAGTCTGAGACCCACGGCCGCCCTGGGCAATGGCCATTGAAAGTTCCTGCTAATGATGTGCTGGTCTGGTTCTCAGGATCAAAATGCTGGAAATGCCTGGGAACAGCAAGATGCTCCTTCTTTCTGAGCCCCAGCACCACTGCAAACTAAACGGGTCAGTGTGGCTCCTGCCGCTCCGGCTGTGTCTGCATGATTTTGCAGTAAGTTCCTCTGACAGTTTGGTATCGCTGTAACATCTTGCCATGCTGTCGGATACCTCGCCCGGTAAGAGACGTGTGAGCTCCCCGACACTCACGCAGCACTAATTCGGTATCTTAACATACGGTTCTGCTGTGCCTCCCATGGAGAGCGGCAGGGAGACCCAGAGCTAATGTCTTCATCCCGTCAGGATCCAATGTGTCTTGTAAAGGCATGAGGAAGGCAGAGCACAGATGAAGGCCAGACGAGATCCCAGCTGCCACCCAAAATGGGCAATAAGAACCAGGGTGCAAACATTGGACCCCCGCCAGCCCCCTCCGGGTCTGGATGAGGGATGTGTCTAGGGCTTGGCCAGAGGGGTGCATGTGGGGCATGCTCTGGCTCCTGTCTGGAGGGGAATGAGCTGATCAAGTCTGCTCTTCTTCACGTTCCTCATTACAAAGCCTCCCAGTAATAAAAGCTAATGAACTAAAGGTCACTTCAAGCCCTGATATCTCCTCCTCTCTATCTCCTCCCCCTCCTCCTCACGGACTCATCTCTTCTGTCACCTCATGTCTCTATCCTCACCTGAATCCCAAGATTTGGGCTCTTCATTAGGAAACAGGTAATTTAATAGGGATGCCATTTAAGAAAAGAGCCTCTCTTTCTTTCTCCCTCTCAAAAGTTTGAGCCCGAGACCTCTGCCACCCCAGGGGACAGCTAGGATGTAGCACGTGTGGACCCCCGCATCGCTATGGGAAGATGGAGGGTTTTGGAGGTCTTGGTTTGACGCAAAAGCTATGACCTCATGCACAAGACACTTCATAGCAGCTTTTCATTGCAGCTTGCTGGGCAGGACAGCACCTGCACAGGCCTTCAGCCACCCGTAGGCACCTACCGCACCAGCTCAGTCCCTTCTCCTGAGGGCCGTTAGTGGAGCATGTAAAAGTGAGTGCTCTGAATAACCCTCTGGAGACATTTCTTTCTTCCCCTTCACCACTGAAGTAGCCCAGGGTGGTGAAGACCCCAATTTCATTGTCTCTGAAAGGTGTCTGGAGTTCTCTGCGTGCCCCAGGGAGCTCCCAGTATTTGCAGTCACGGAAAACTGGGGACACGCTTTCACTTTTATTCCCAGTGACCTGGTTTTCTATTTGAGTTTCAAGTAGTTCCTGCCAGACTGGCCAGAGTTAAACCCAAGGAAGCTGCAAAACATTTCTTGGAGAATTAGCAAGAAAGATAAAGCTGATGCAGATAAAACAGCCTCCGGTACACAGCTTCAAAGGAGCACCAAGAACAACGGCTGGACTGTCAGAGAGGGGAGGATTTAGGGCCAGCTCCACCTGGACCACGGTGTTCTACCCCTTCCTCACATCAAAGGATATTTCTCCCCCATGCAGTGTGTAGCCCCCAGTAAAAAAGGCAACAAGGGGTAGGAGGCTGGCTGGAGACAGAAACTGCCCACGGTGCATTAGAGAGAGATCTGACAGACCAGGAAGATGTTATTCAAGGGAGAAAAAGCAAATGTTGCGTGGAACACAATCTGTTCCTTGTGGCTCAGGGAGCTGGAACAAACTGGACCTGTCTGAGCTCAGGATGGAAGGGTTAAATTTGGCCAAGGCAAAACACATGTGGGGTGTCTCTGCTTCCTCTGCACATTGCAGAGATGAATGTCACGCTTTGTTTTAAAGTTGTTGTTTTGCAGGCTTTGTTCTGCCTAACAGTGGGCACAAGCTGCGGCATGCTCAGCCCCCAGGCTGAAGGATCGTAAGCGGGTGGGTGCTGGCGAGTGGAGGAGTATACATAATGTGGTTCATAGGTGTGCAAATTGGAGTAGAAAGGGATCCAGTGCTCCCAGGAGGATCAGCGGGGAAAGTCAGTCTGGGGCCCTGCCAGGGCAATGTAATCCTCTTCTGGGTGGATAATCACAGAAAATGTGGAAGACATAGTCCTGGTTCCCCACTTGCTCACTCCAGTGGATGCCAGGAGGACCTGGGCTGGAGCTAGTATGTGCCTTCAGTCCCTGTGCAGAGCAACAAGCAGTCACAGTCTAGGCAAGGAAAGGTTTTCTGGACTGTTAAGGTCTGCCAAGGGATTTGCTTCTTGTCTAAGCGTGACCAGTCTGTTAGCGTAGGGAGAGTCCTCCAAACATATGCCTGGAGGAGTGCGGGAAGGCACAGGGAGATGGGAAGAAGAGCGAAGGTGCTGGTGATGGAGCGTGTGTTGGGTCTGGTGGTGGATGTTCCTGCTTAGGGCCAAAGGAAGGAGGGAATGCGCTGCAGAAAGAGCAGGCGAGGCTGCAGTAATGCTGCAAGGGTCATGGCTGCTTGGGCACAGCTGAGGCCATCCCGCTCTGCCCACTCTCCTGGGGCCCAAGAGGCCACCAGGTCTCCCAGCAGGGCATGAGCTCCTCCCAGTGTTTCTGTGGAAACCAGCTTGTGGCTTTTTTTGTTTTCTCCCCTCAGGCCGGACCTGTCCCAGGGGATATTGCAGCCACAGGAACTGTTTTCTCCTCTGCACTGAGTTGCCCTACAAGCTACTGCAAGAAATGGAGAAGAGACAGGAGATGATGTGGGAGAAACAGCTTCATTCCCTGCTCCTTCCCTCTGCAAAGCTCTGTCAAGGATAACAACCCTGTATTTAGTGTAATTTACAGTAACTGCGTTTTAATAGATGTTGTGGGATCCTTAGCCTTATTATGAAAATCCTCTTATGAGCAGCAGCTCCTTTAATAACCTGGGCTACAGAAAGTGTCTGTCTATTTACATCTATTTGCATGTATTTGCATGCAAGTTGCTAATATAAAAATCTAAAAAGCTCTGACGACTTCACATTTTTAAGTCTGCCTGTAATCTGAAGGACTAGGAATCTGATAGCATGATCTTGGTTAGACATGCAAGCATCGCCCCATAATGAAGAGACAGGGTCCAGTCCACAAGAGAGCAGGGCTCCTTGTCTGCACTGGATGCTGCCCAAAGGGTTTGATTGCAGAAGGATCCATAAGTGGATCCTCTGAAACCCCAGCCTTGTGTTCAACAGTCCCCCTGAGCTCTCTGTGTATCTAAGGATGGTTTACCCAGTTTCTTAGTGCCAGATGGTAAAATTATGGAAAATGAAGTTGCTACAGCAAAAAGAAAAAATAAAAAAAGAGTGCTGTCAAAACCTGTGAAGTGCTTCACCTTGGAAAAGGCATGATCATACACGTTGTGAGATCCCAAGGATAATTCACAAAACTTACTAATGAGGATAAGACTGCAACTGGTTTGAAAACAGAATTTCCATTGTTTGGGAAATGTTGCCTCTTCCCATTAGAACTTTTGGTTCAGGAAAAAAGACTGAATAATAATAATGAAAAAAAACAGTTAAGCAGGAATTCTGAACATTTTCTATATTGGACTTTGCATGGTGGCTTGTTTCAACACAGCTACATCATCTGAGTTCAATAATTTCAAAACTTATCATTCTGATGAAGTAAAAATGTTGTTTAGATGATCCTAAACATTGTGATATGAAATCTGAAGCATGAGACAGTGTGAATTATGATATAATAAAATTGATCAAAAGAAATGAAGCATAACAATAACACAGGAAAAAACCCACAGATTTACTATCTTGAAAGAACAGATTTAGGACACCACTGAAATGAAACGAGACCACTGAAATGAAACAATTCGACTTCCCATAGAAAGTGATGTGTAAATTGGCATATTTGCACAATGTTTCAATTCTACATGAGAAAACTCCAAGTTTTAAGGATGACATAAATAATCAGGGCCAAAAGTACATGCCTAGACGTTCTTGCAAACCCACAGCTTTGTATCTGGATTGAATTTGCCTGAATACAGCAACACGCTGCAGATCTGGGGAGATTTCATCTGCAGCTCTGAGGTAAAANTTTAAAAATTAAATGTAAAAGGATAGCTCTCATAGACACAGTATCTCATGGGCAGCATCACTAATCCCACACATTCAAAAAGTTTGTGTCTACCTTCCAAGTCATCAGAGCTGCTGAAATACCAGAAGAGTTGCAGAGATCATAAACAGAGGGCTCTCTTTATCTGCTGTTGCAGGTACTCAGCCTACTGTACAGCTGCCCACATTTTCAGGCTTTCCTTTACAAAGGCTGGAAAGGTCCAGTTTCTTTTTAAATTAAATTTAAATTTCTTTTTTCTTTTTAAAGGCTAAGACTGCCTGCATTGTAAGTGCTGGCAGTACTTCATGAAGGTTTTGTGGCTGGATAGCCGCCTGCTCTAGTAGGTGAGCACAGCAGCCAAGAAACTTTTAGGTAATAACCATACTTTTCCATCAACTGGTGATGACAGGAATTGCCCAGAAGGACAATTGCGGAGTTAAGAAATAAAAAGCCCGTGCCTTCAGGTTCAGACAAGCTGTGACAGTCCAGAACTTGTGTGCTGATCCTGCTAACACATCTGAAAAACACCAAGGTGAGGGTATTTGGATCATCACCGAGAGCTGGCCTGAGGACTCAGGTACCTCTCTGCCTCTGATACCCAGCATTCAGCCTCTGGCCGCTGCCAGGCTCGGTGAGCCGCTGGGCAGTCCCATCCCCATCCCATCCTCCCCACGTCTCTCCCCACCCTGCCTCTCCCGTGCCATCAACCTGGCACCGTTTGGGGCTCTGACAAAAGCTGCCATTACTTTCTTCCCCAATCCTCTTGAGCCAGCCCATCTCAGTTTTGTTTTTGAGCGTCTCACAGAGACAATATTATGTCCCCATCAATTACCACTATTAGGTTAGCGCCAGCAATCCAGTCCTTGGGGTGGCATCTTTAGTGCTATTAAGAATAAGAAGCAGTATCAGGGTCTCTGCTCAGCTTCCCCCCTTGCAAGTGAAAGCCCTTACTGGAGACTTGTTTCAATATTTCATTAATTCTCAGACATATGCTCTGGGAATGTCAAAATGTTAGGATCTTCTGGAATGAAGCGATAAACAGAACTGACATGGAATTAAACACTAAATTACCTAGAGAGCCAATATCATTTATTTGGGTGTATGTTACTATAGCTACAGCCCTTGCAGATGCACCTCCACCCCCTAACTTTACCCACAGAAAAAAAATAACAAAAAACAAAACACAACCGAATGGAAATTAAAATAAAATGTAATAATCTCAGGAAATTTGTGTGTCTTCTCCATTATTGAATGGATGTGCTTGGTGTGTACGGCTAGCTGATTTAAGCTAATTATTTTTTGTGTTTATATTTATTGGCTGTGATTAGTTATGCAACAAAGACTATGGGAGAACAAATCATGTCACTGCAGCTAATTGGAGATAACACAAGCGGTAGTGAAAGCAGTAATTTTTATATTTTACGCATGAAAAGGAGACCTGATCCTGCTGGTTGTAAATCAATAAAGTGCCGTTGAGGTCTCCATCTGAGGATATGAACCAAGGGCTGAAAAACAGCACACTATATGACTTACTCCTGATTTTTTGGGCTCTGTCTATAAAGCTACTGAAAACCATAGATTTTAGTGGAGTAAAGCTGGAGCGGGGGTCAGAACTGCTCTGGAATAAGATATTGCAGAGAATGAGATATATGGGATTTTGTTTCTTTGGAGTGAAGGCTGCTGTGAGGCTATCTGACCACACATTTTAGGGCTCTTTAGGAATTGAATATAAACCTCTTCTGTTCAACTTTAGACCGCCAGACTAGAAATGTCTATTTTCACAAACCCTCCAAAGCTCTGCCACTTAGCCCTCAACAGGAGCCCCAGCTCTAGGCAAGGCACAGTGCCTCAAATGAGCCTGTCGGGGAAGCCACCTCCTGTCACAGCTCCTGCCTTGCTTCCCTTCCCTTTCAAAAATCTGGGCAGTCATTGCATCTGCCCGTGACAACCCCAGCATCAGTTCATGCTCAGTTTCCTCTGCTGCGCCGGCACGTAGCGGCAGTCAAACTCCATCTCTCCAGCGCCTGTATCCAGCCTCAGGACTGTGCTGAAACACACTTTGCCACCTATTGCGAGTCTCTGTGCCTAGCCCTCCTCTGAGGAAGGGCAGTGCTACCGTCTTCACTTTCCAGTGAGGAATCAGCCTCTCAGAGCATCTCATTACAAGGTTTGTCAAGGTGTTGAGGCACCTACTGATGCAAACAGATGCCTGGTGTTATAGCCAGGATGTCTAACGTGCCTGGTTCACCTTCTTGCCTACAGCTGGAGCTACAGGTGCCCAAATAGCCTTCGAAATCAGACCCTAAGGCTGAGATTCATCTGGCATCTGGCAGGAGACTGGTGAGATGTCACCTCCCAGAGGCACCAGGCTCTTTCCTGTGATCCAGGTGTGATCCATGTGTGACGGGTCCAACCTCTGCTGAATCTCTCCATGCTCTGGGGCTGACCCAGGGAGTTCAGATGTACCACTCAATGCTCCCACACATCCTACGAACTACTGAAGAGGTTTGGAGGCATTTCTCTGGCTGGATTCAGTATCCCCTCTCCTCCCGGGCACTTGCACCCTCTTGGTTTCAACAGCGAACACGAAGGATTCTTGCCCCGCGCTGCCCTTTGTTCCCACCAACGCTGTGTTTGTTTGTTTATTTCTGGAGAGCAGACCCTGCTAATTTATGTTAATTGGAATTACACAGGTAGGTTTTTTTTCCTCCTCCATGTTCCCCTGCATCATGCTGTGAAATCAAACTGGCTTTATAATCCCCTACAGCAGCCTGCTGGAACAACAGGAGCCTGAGCATGCAAAGCATGTTGACGAGTTGCCTTTTTTTTTTTTTTTTCCCCCTTTCTTTTTTATCCCCTTCCTCATGAGGAAGTTTGCATATTTGGATAGTTTTGAAGGCTTGCTGAGCCACAATTAAAATTCCCTTTTACTTATTTAGTTATCAAGAAACTGCCATTTACAAGGCTGGCTGCCCTGTGACACCATAACAATATGGTTTTCTCCACCCCTTTTGCTGGCTCCCATACACCGTTTTGGGGAAGAAAAAGCAAGAGAAGGCATTTGTGCTCCTTGCCCCTCTGTGCTGCGTGACGCTCGTTGTCTGGTCTGTGGTGTGGGTCTGAGTTGCAAGCCCAAGGCGTAGGAGTCAGGGGGAGCTTTGCCTTTAGCTCCTGGGGGAGTGGGGTCTGTCTGTCTTCTTCAAGAAACTGAAAAAGCTCTGCTTGCCCAGCTCTTCCCCCCACCCCCGCTTAGAGCGGACTTGAAGGGGAAACCCTCCTTCCCCACAGGGATGGCTGTGGATGTGCAGGCTGTGAGCTGGGACGCAGGAACTCCTCTCCCAAGAGGCCCCATGGAAGGTGAGAGTACCTGGGGAGAGGGGCCCTCTAAGCTCCAGGGACACACCACCCTACTGCTATTTTAAGAAGCTCAGGAAATGCAAATCCCAAGGGTCTGGGGGGCTTTGATTACTAAGGGAGTTTTTAAAAACTGGCTTATATCATGAAAGAATTTGTTTTACCCACCAGCCATAGCAGGGGCTTTTATCTTCTGTAGGGAATTAGCCCAGATGCATATCACTGTGACGGAGTCCAGAACTTGACCACAAATATCTCATTAGCTTGAAAAGTTACCTGTTTTATTTCTGTCCAAAGGATATTTTGCTTGGGTGCTTTCATCTTAAAAACACTAACTTCTAGAAAACTGAGCTTTAATGTCATGTGTGATTTTGCTTTCTTTGAGGAGTGGAAAATGCCACACACTGTGGCATATGCACAGGATTGAGTCACAAGGGAAAAAAATAAACAGTCATCTTTCTTGGTTTGATCTATGTACATCTGTTTCCTGGGAGAGAGGTGAAATGGGATATTTACTTGGGTAAGTATCGTAAGCCAGATGCACTCCACTGTGAAATAAATAAAAAATGATATTAAAATTAACTATGTAAAAGGGATCTGGAGCTGGGTTTTTCATCAGAAACTGGAGGTTTTGTGTATAGCATGCATAACAAGACTATGAATATTCTCATCTCTGAAGTTTCCAAGTGAAATGTCAGTCCCATCAGGGATAAAAACAAAACTCCTTGGTGTTAATGAGACTGGGATTTCCCTCTGTGCCTGGTGGGGCTGCTCTACTAATCTTGCTGTTGGCTGTGGTTTGGGGGAAAGCCAGACGTGGGAGGGTAGCTAGCACTCTGGGCTGGCACACAAAAATCACAGTGTATCTCGTCCCTTCCTTGCTGCCTGGACAGATGGACACTCACTGTCTGACCAAAGACTTCAGATGCTGCCCCAGTCAACAGACACTCGCTCCATGGGTACGCGATGTGTGGTCCTTATTGAAGTCACGACTTCAGAAAGGACTTGCGTGTTGCTACTAAGAGTAAACTGTGATTTGATCACTGTCCAAAATAAGCTGTAGGAGAATGGCCTCTATCGGACACATGCATGATGCTAGGAGCTCACTAACCCAGCAGACTGCTTTCAGTAGCTCAAAGATGAATACTAGAAGAATTAAAGGAAGACATAAGTAGCCATGTTTTAACAAGGGGTGTAACTTACCGTTCCAGGGCTCACTGAGGGATGATGTTTGTTCTCTGTCATCTGGTGTCTTTAAGTCAAGACGGGATGTCTTGCTAAAAGATGCATTCTGGTTTAAAGCCATGTTGTTGGGCTCAGAATAGGAATCGCTCTGCGACATTGTATGGCAGGAAATCAGACCCGATGATTGTAATTGTGTTCCTATCTGGCCTTAAAATCTATTGATCTGTGAAAATAATTGCCAGTTTACTGATCTTCCTGAATGTTTGATGGAAGTTAAGAAATACTTCTGTCTCCTGTGGCCTGATCTACCCTGAAAGAATTTCCTCTTTGCATTGGGCAGGAATTAGAAAAAAAAAAAAATATTGATTCATCGTAACCAAAGAAAAATTTTAAATGGATCTTTGCTTAGCTGTTTGATATATCTTTTTCTGTACTTGCTCAATGGAATCTGGCTGTCAGGACTACTCAGCATCATCCTGTGGGTGGGCCTGGGAATGCTGGTATGCAGAGAAACATGGGCACTTTCTGACTTACTTGACTTAATTGCAAGCCATCACATCACTCTCGCTCAAATGACGTGACTAAAATCATGGACATATACCAAGCTGTGTCCTAATCAAGGTTGAGGAGTAAAAATAGAAAGTTGTTTTTACTTTACATACAAAGTAAGTTGTATGCTAGAGCATGTAGAACAGAAAAGAGGATTTTTTAGTTTTTCCAGGAAAAAGCCCTGATCCTGCAAGGCGCTCGGCTCCCTGAGGCGCTGCTGTGGGGGCTCAGTGTGCCCACACTGTGCTCGAGTTTCTCAACGCCTGGCACAAGGCACTTGGAACGGAGCGAGCTAGGTGTATTTTCTGAGGGTAAGTGCTACAGAAATGGTGCAGAGACCTTGTATGGGTCCGTAAGTACAAGGTAAGTGTTCCTCTCCGTACAACAGGCAACCCCTCCTAACACATCGAAATACACTTGTTTGCATTTGGCATTTTAAAAGGAGAGCTGTTCTCCTCCTGTGCACCGAGCCTGCTCCTTCCTCTTGCTGAGACCTGCATGTTTTGTCGTCCCATTTATCACTGTGGAAACTCAAACATGATATTAGTTTAATTAGAGATCAACTCCTTTTACGGAATGCAAATGCCCTATCCGACTAAATCCCCCTTCTGAAGTTGGCAGATGCAAATTAAATCCTGTGCACTGAAGTGTAATTTGGCTTTGAACACTCTTAAAGGCCCTCGGTGATTCAGTGGGTGGAGGAGAATTAGTCTTAAGCTGCATTTGTTGCTTTCTCCTCCCTTAATTTGTTTATATGAATGCTACTGAAGCAATATTGAATGTAAACAAATTGCCAAGTGACACACATGAATGAAAGCCAAGGTTTTACTGTTAGTTTTTGGAGCTGTAAATAACATAGGTCCAGCCTACCTGAAATAATGGTAAATAACGGGCCATCTGCCATTTCACCTGCCATCTTGTTCTCAGTCACCAGCAGGCTTGGAACAGCCAACTGGGCACTTCTAGGGTGCCTAGGGCATTTCTGAACACTCCAAGAGCCTCATTTTTTGGTGAAATACTTTTCTTTAGCTGTTAAGTCCCTGGCCTGATGGGTGGCTTTGGAATCCCCATCCCACTTGGAGAAGCCTTGAAGCTCTCCCTACTGATGCACTAAGCTGGTTCCTCCAGACACCATCCGTCGCTGGTGGGCCTCAAAGAAAACTGCGGTAATTTTGTCTTGGATTACAAAAAGAGGTATCGCACTGAGGATCTGCAGGAGATTCTTAGGAGCTCACACAGCGCATTGTTTCTCGGCTTCTTTAAATTAACAAGCAACACAGACATTTTGCAAAAACAATCTGTGACAGTCTTCTAGTATTGCCACAATGGTTTGCACATACAGCCAGCTAACAGCTACCACTTCGACCGTCCCCTTTGATTTTCCTTCACTGTGTTTACTTGGAAGAAGATGTCTATGATGTCGCGGGCCAAATACCGTAATGCGAGTCTGATCACATTACATCAGTCTGATCAATCCTTTTATTCCATACGTTGCCATCTAAGCAAGAGGTGTTTTAAGCCAGCCCCAACAGATTAATTACAGACCATAGTCAGCATTTTTCTTCATTGCTCTTAGATCAGACAGAGATCTAGCCCAAGTATTTTTGCTTCACTGTAATGTTTCTACAGCTTTTATTTTAGATTCTCTGTTTCCTCCTATGTTCTTCCTGTCTCTGATGATTTATTCTCGGGTCTGAATTCAAAGTATATGTTCATCTCACCAGCAGGCGCATTATCACACTGCACAAATTGCTTGTGTCCCACACTCACCAAATGGCTTTCATCCAGTACCTTCAGGGTTTTTTTTTATAAGGAGTGATTTTAAAGCCTTCCATGTGCTATTTTGTAGAAATGAATCAAACAGGAGAATCTGTAGGTAACAGGCACTTCAATTCCTGTTCTGGTTTTCTGCTGAACATTTTAACAACTAAGCAAGTAAGTGCCTTTCAATTACATGCTTGTTGCAGACACTCCCTGCTTATGTTTTATAACAATGATTTTGGATCAAGAGGTTTGCAGCTAAAGGGATAAACATTTAGCCCGGATAAGCAGATTCATAGAAATTATTGTTATCCAGGGATGGTTTGATTCATTAGGAACCAGCAGCGGACAGCTCTTGAAATCTGACGGGGATAAATTTATCCCTCCAAAGTGAGATCTGCTAAGGAATGGGTCTGAATTATGTTATATTCATAATAGCATTTCCTTCTGTTATTTAATATGGCAAAATAACCATGTGAGAGAAATTATTTTCTCCACCAGCCACCCTGACCTCGGCAAAGACCTGAAACGCACTTGCAGGGAGGTTGTTGGGTCCTCCTAGCAGCAGAAATGGGGTAGCAAGGATCCAGAGACAAAGCGCAACACGATCCCAGACATTTATTTGTGTGGGCTGTGGGGATGGGCAACAGGAAAAGGGCCATACAAAGTAGTATGTGGTGCTGATCCCAAACCACTGATATTTACAGTGCATTATGGTAACAAGTGTTTTGCTGCAACCTGCATTTGCACAGAGACTTCTTTGACCCTAGAGATGGACTCACTGTATCTTGTTTGAAGACCTCCACCTTTTCTATGCTGACCTAGCAGCTTTCCCGGTTTACATTATTTCTCTCTCTGTCTCTCTCTCAGTCTTGCTCTACCCTCTACCTCCTTTCCTTCCTTCTGTTTTCACGAGCAACTTCTTTTGCATAGAGGAACATTAAGAGAGGGGTGAGTATGTGCCTGTCCTATGCAGCAGGGTACCCAGCTCCCTGGGCAGAAGGTCACCCAGAAAGACCTCATATCTCATGCTGTTCCCATCTTTTAATCTATGAATTGGCCAGGGGAGAAGGCCACTGACATAAAGCACAGACAAGGGTGGGCAGCAAAGCATGCACTTGTCACAGAATTAATGCCAGAAATATATGGGCAATCAATCAAAGTTATGGCATGCTCTCCTTGTGGGTAGTTGATATATAATACCCCCAATCAATAACTAAAGAAGGGGGAGAGAAGAAAGGGATTTGATTTAACATTTGCCTAGGCTTTGTAGAAAAGTAAGATTTATTGCAACATAAAAAAAAACAAATTCAGCCTCTAGCTTAATAGCCAATTGGTCCCTGTGATATTGCTGGAATCATATTTACTGTGCATCCTAATACAAAGACATTAATATCCGTATACCTGCTCAGCCATGTCATGCTGGATATTAGCCAGTGTGAAGCATACATCTGGTCTTGACTTGTGAATAGCTTGCTTAAGGAAACATTTTCTTTATTGCATTTAACATTTTGAATCCATAAGAGGTTTGCAAACTACCATCGATATTAGCAAGGAGATCTCAGGACCTGATTTGGCTTGGCCCTCTATTACTGGGTCTGTATGTATCGGACTGAATTAAAGGCAGGGCTGCAAAATGCATCTGGTAGGTCCAGAACTGGCGATAACCATTGGATGTTTCTGCTTGCCCTTTGCTGTTGTATTTGCGACATTGAATTATAAAATCACACATGACATTTCTTTTTCTCTTGCCTTCCTGGATCCCTTAGATCCAGGCCCCTTCTGTTCTGGAGAGCTTCTGGTCCATGTCATGGGGATCTGCACAAGCTTCACACCCAGGCCACATATCTTGCCTCAACTCCTCTCCAGATACTGCATGGAGTGATGCTACAGTAAGAGAAGACAAATGATCCAGTTCAAAATAAAACTGTCTTCTAAAGGTTGGGCAGAGCCTTGCATGAGTTTTATATGTTGTGCCTTTTTAGGCATGATCAACTAAGGCTGGGAAAAAAACAAACATAGCCTTTAGCTTCAGCTACTAATCCCTGTTCTTGGCCAAAAAAGCAATGAAAAACTGTAAAAGTTAGTGAATTCAGACATTAGTTACGGCAAATCCTGACACAGAACATAGTAACAGGTGGTTTGATGCTGATTTCAGCAATTAGAGTATTTAGCCAGAAGCGCAACTGCCCTCATAGTCATGTTTGCTTTCAGATCAATGCGAGAGACTACTCCAATCCTTATCCAAATTCTCAGTAGATCAGCTGAATCTGCAGAATTTGACCTGAATGCACAGCTCTGAGCTTTTTGGTACTTTTCAGTTCCAGTCAGGTCAAAGAAAAGAAAAAGGTGACAACCCTAAGGGTATTGTAACACTTGTATTCACAATATCCATTGCAATTCCGACAAAAATGTGTGGGAAGAGCAGCAGGATGCATTCCCATTTTGCAAGAAAATCAACAACCACCATACCCACAGCCCTCTATCTTCCATGGACATTTCACGTTCTAAAAACCTCCAAAGTCTGGCTCAGAGAAAGGAACAGGCTCAAGTATGGAGGAAAATTTGCAGATTATGACACATGCACTCAGTTCACAGAAATATTCTTGCAAGATCCAAATATATCCTCCCTCCTTGCACACGACACAAGAGTGATACGTGAATTTTGCCAAACAGTTGACCTTTTGAACCAGTATGCCTTGCATAATGCGAAGACTAATGTCCTCCAGCTTAGGAATTACTCCATGTGTGACCTGAGCTATGGAGGAAATCATCTAAATAATTCCTGTGATATCTTCTGGCCTTCAACTCCATTGCCCACATTATTCATTGGCCTGAAATTTATGTCACCAATTTGCGGCAAAGTGCAAGGTGAGTGCAGACCATCAGGGTTCTCATTTAACAGCTTTTTATACCAGATTTGTAGAAGTACAGGTGAAAATGCAAAAGGCAGAGCAACAGCATCTCAGAGAACATCTGTGACTGGAATTTCACAGACTACTTACTCTGAGTCCATTGGCAAGAAACAAATATACCCACAACAAGAAAGTTACTGAAGACAGTTCAAAAATAAATATGATGTGTGTCACCATGGGCCACTGATAGATCCTTCATGACAAGAAAAATCAGCTCATTTTTCCTCCCAGCAAATGTCAGATGTTTTAGGAATGGTTTGTTCTGCTGACTATTTCCGTTAAATGAGTCCTATTATAATTACGAAGCCTGCGATCTAGGCTTAATCCCTGGCTCCAATCTCCCCAGTCTTTGAAAAATTTTTATCTCAATCTTGGCATGAACCATTGTGTTCCGTCTCCTAAAAATTCAGCTCAGGGTACACAAAGCTCCATAAATGTTCCTGAGGTCGGAAATGAATGCATATTTATTGCAACAATAGCTGTATTACCAGCCATTCACAGCTCCAAGAGCAAAACACAGGAGTTTCTTCGGAAATAAAACCAAACAGATGTCTCCAATGAACACAGTTATCATATCGGCGGAATATTTCTTTCAGTAATCTCCCTAGTAATTAATTTTTCTGTTATCACAAAAGCCATTTCAGAGACTGGGAAGAAAAAAACCCTGCTTTTCTCACCGGCCTCCATGCCGATCCCAGGATCGCAGCCCGTCTCATCCACAGGCAGCTTCCGAATAGAGAAGTCACTTGAGACACCCCTCCTCTGCCATTCACCGGCAGAGGCCGGCAGCCCCCATTGTCTTCCTGCAGAGCAAGAGATAACAATGCGTTTTTTCCCCCATAAAAGCGAGTTCGGAAAAGCATTTACCTGTAACAACAAAAGCAAGCGGATAAATAAGACGAAAGCACACGTGGTGTTTAGGATAACATGCAATTAAAGGATTAAAAATTCATACAGTTCGATGGGAAACAGCATTGAAATTGCTGAGCCGTTAATGACTTTGAATGAAAGGGGGGCTTATCTCTTCACTCAACCAGAGTGTTCAGAACCAAGATAGACCTTTTATCATTTTTTATTGTTTCATTCATGGCACGCCGGAGATGTGTGCCTGCCAGAGAAGTTTTTCTTATTTCAGCAACTAAAGGAAACTTTTCTAACCCTGCTGCTATTGCCTTGGGTGGTGCAGCTGCCTGGGGAGGATGAGGAAGGAAGACCACGGATGCCTTTCTAGCTTTTTGCCCCACCGCTGTCTTTCTCCAAGAGCTGGATGGAGGTGTGTGAGCACAGTTCACAGCCCAGGCTCATAAAGAGAGAGCCTGATCTGGAGATGTTTAGTCCTAGTAGGATGGCACCAATCCTCATGTGTCCATAGTTCATTGGCTGAGCCCTTCAGTTGCCACGGGGCTTTTACTAGGAGAAAATCATTCTTTTCAACAGAGCCAGCACTACTAAACCTAAACCATTTCTGGTCCTCACATAAAGACTTGAATAAGATTTACGGGATGCAAGGCCTTCTGCTGAATGACTGTCACCCTTTCTACATTACTTTTTAAGCACATCTGTTATTTTTAGAAAGACAGATAGACAATCAGCTAGCTAGGTGGATAGGCATAAATAGATATACTGGAGAAAGAGAAATTCATGCCAGCATCTTGCTGTCTATCTCTCTTCAAGAAGCAGTGTTTTAAACATTACTCTTTTCAAAGCCATAAAGACAAGATGACTGGTTTTTTTACAGCGAGCTGAGAGTCTTGCCTGATCACAGAAATGGCTAGGGTGGGGCTCAAAGAAAAACCTCAGCTATTGGGAGAACTGCAACAGAATTGTAATTGGACGATAGCCAGTTCACAGTTACAGATACGGCTGAGGTCTGATAGATGCAACACAAGACATTGGCAATGGAGAGCTCTATTTTCATCATGTTAGAAAAGTGGACTGATTTTTCTCGTTTCTGGAAGATGATGGGCACCCTTGATTTATAATTTGGCCATTCAGTTTGTAGTACTTGATGGTTCTTTCTTTTATAATTATGACCAAAAATGGCAAAAAGGATTTTGCTTACAATATTCAAAGGCACAAAATAAACAAAAAAACAAGAAATCATCTAATGAAAGGGATCAATCAGTAATAATTATAGCCTGAAAGATGAAAACTTTGGGAAGCAATGGAGGTGTGAAAGGAGGAAATTGGAAAGAGTTTTATGAGCTTAACATCTGGTCAGATATACGTTCTCTAATAAGCATCAGAAAAATTTGCCTCTTTACAGGCGATGAGAAGTACCACTGACAGCGTTTGCCGTGGGTTCCCTCAGTGCCCAATGTGCAACATGCAGAGGGTCATTCCTACAGCTACAGTGCTCTCTTCTGTCCTGTTTGGAGGGCTTTAAGTGTGATTCTAGTAGCATTTTCCCCCCTGATTTTAACCTTGTGCTATTCGTATGGATGAAGGCATTCCAGAATTATGTAAATCTATGTAAGTAAGTGTTGTCTTACTGAACACAAAAGAGTTATACCAGCTTTTCCCAGCAATAGACCTTTCTCTCCAGCTCAGCATTGTGAAGGGCACAACTGAGACCTGGTAGCTCTGACCTGTGCTCCACCAGAAGCATTCACAAGCTCTTGATTTATTAAACTCATCTCACAGAAATACTTAAAATTTAGGTATGCGCTTAAAATTAGGAGTGCCGCTTTGAAACGGGACCATCATGGTTGTAACTTCTGTGACTGCTGTAATAAAGATCATTTGTCTTGGCTGAATTTTAACATGCAGATGTAGCACGTCTCTGTTATTTCTCCATTTACAATAGGAAAATACCAAGAGGTGAATTTTTTAAAATTACTTTTTTATTGGCATTTTCATTTTTTTAACTATAAACATCATCTGGTTCCCATTACTCAGTCAGCCACACAGGAAATGGTAATAAGTTTTGTTGATACTATTTTTCTCCAAGGGATTAACAAGGATAATATTTATATACGTATTAAGAGATTGGTGCATACCCTCAGGCAGCGGCAAAGAGAACAAGAAATATCAGCAGCATCAAAACAAGTTGCAGGTGGCTGGCCGTTACTGCATTTCAGCGGTATGGCAGGACCAAGGGCACAGAAAGGACATCACTTTGGGTACTGGCACTGCATTACTCTCAGCTAAATCGTCTTGTGCCGCTCACCAGAACGGGGGCGGTTTCCCAAGAGAGATTCCAACAGAGTTATCTCACCAGCTATCATGGGCCGAAGATCTGGGGCCAAATCTAGCAGCTGTATTTCAGCAGGGAGAATAAGGGACAAATTGCCCTCTAAAGAAAATACTAGATTTCTTATATCCAAATTCTCCATTAGTCTGATCTGGTACATGTTTACGATGATGAAAATCAGTGCTGGGGTACTGTTTGGGGATCCCAACTGCAACCAAAGGCCCTTTTGCAGGGTATGACCTATACAGCCTGCAGCATACACCCACCCTTCAAGGTGCAACTTTGGCACTTAACTGAACCATCTAAATTAAGAAGCAAGTCAGTCCAGTTGGCTTCTGTAGTCAAAATAGCAGGAGATGAGAATCTTCAGACAATGTCAGACTATTTCAGGACCCCAGCTGTCTTCTGTAGGGCATCCTTCCATTTTCATTGGCTGAGGAGGGAACATCGGGCAGGATTTATCTCACTACATGTTAGTAATGTGGCATCCAAGCCTGAAACAGTTATGCTTCTCCTTTCACTACAGAGAGTTCCTACACAAAGCATATACCGCCAATCATTTACGATCAGGGAGAAACTTGGTCCAATTGTAACCAAAGAGAGGCAATAAAGGGGATGGGGTGAGTAACCACATGAGTTGGGGTACAATGTGCTGGAGTTCACACAAGGGAAGGAGCCCTTCAGGAACTGAGCCCATCTCCTGAATCTCTGTCCTGTAGCTGCTCCAGTGAAACATGAAAAAATAACCATAAGATGATATCCAGATTATATCTATACATGCTGAAAATATTTTGCTCTTTTGGACAGCCATTTGATGCCAAACCTCTAAACATTTTATGTTGCTCTGTCCTTCCAGTTCTTCCACTAGCGACAGCCTCTTTAATCCACATCTGTGTAGGACGGAGAGCAGTGAAGGAAAGAAACCTTGTGGCATTAGAGATGGGAAGGAAAAAGACAAGCTGTGATTGATGCCTGTAATACCGACCACACAAATCACAGAGCTCAGTGGAACTCCTATAATTTAAGGCAGAAATAAGAAATGAAACATTATGCCCATGTCACATAAAATGGCTCTTGGAATAAGACAAACACTGTGCAATCAGTTTAGACAGCAGGACACAGAAGAGAGGCCACACACTGAGACTATAAATACTATGGACCCAAAATTGTCCATTCCCAGGTCTGGGCATCTGGCATGACAGCACCAATCTGAAACAGGCTGCAGCATCTAATCCAGGAGACTCCTCGGAGAATACAGTGAAAGGCAAAGCATCTCTCTCTGATTTAATTGCTTTCAAATGTTTTCCATTCTTCCTGTACAAAGATTTTGTCTGAGCCAACCTCCTTTCAGGTCAACAGGACATAAACTTTGTGACTAACTTTAATGAGTTTTTGTTCATGCTCTGAAGAGTAGAGCCTGCACTGAGTAAAGCTTGAATGCTCCTAATTCCCATTTACTCTTACTTCAAATGTAGGTCTAGCCCCTTGAGAGGACTTGCTGACCCTGTGCTGAGTGGCTCCCTGGCCAGTGAAATTTCGGATAGGAAAGGGTACAACTGTCCTGGCCCCATCTGTAGTGCCTGGACACCTGCGTGCCTACCACATGAGGTCCTGCAGGAGGAGAAATGCTTTATTTGTAACTCCTAGTAGACCTAAACCCAAGTTTTCCTGTGTTTCTCAGCAGCCTCAAAGAATTTAAGCAGAATATTGTCCCCTCTCCCAAACCATGTGCAAAGAGAAGCCTCACACAGAAATAGAGCTTCTAGGAGGTGGATGCAGGACGGACTCTTCCTCTTCCAGTGCAGTAGTGTGGGCATGGGAGAGGAGGCATCGAGATAATCTGGGAAACCCTTCCATGGATCCAGCCTTGGGTGGAGGGAAGCGGACGCGGGAGAGCTGTCACTGCCGAAAGGCAGGCGAGGGGAGATGCTGCTCAGCAGATCCCCTGGTGCCCAGCAGAGGAGGTGGAGCTGTGCCTTCCCCTGCTCCCTCCTCGCACCTTGCCGCCCTTGTTCTGCTGGGTGGACACGGATCAGCTCTCAGTCATGGTGCTGCAGAGCTCCTGTGCAAACGCCCTTGCAGGCAGCAGCTGGAGCGTGCCTGGAAGGAGGATGGAGTAATGGTTGTATTAGGGCCTAGGGGGTTGGCTGCTATATCTGTTAATCAACTTTATGAAAACCTTCGGGGTCAAGAGAGTAATAAAATAACAGAGGACAAGCCCATGCTGCCTCTTTGCACTTTCCACCTTTCTAGTCATTTTATCCTTCCTTCCCACAAAATCAGCTCGCTTTGGCCTGACCTTGTAATGTGACAGCTCTGTTTAGCCTGGCAAAATTAAGATGATTTGTCCCCCTCCATGTTACTGCTTTTGCTTTCACTGTGCTCCTCCAATCTGTTTGCTTCAAGCTCAGGCCTCCCTAATTGTATTCCAATGGAGACAAACCTTGTGATTAAAACTCAAACGCCAGCCTATCCAGGCTTCGGCAGCACAGGCGTCAGGGACCCTGAAATTGCAAACACAATCTTCCTGATGGATTTAATTCGGGGATCTGTTTTGTCACCCTTGTGATGGGTGCAACAGCAACCCCCGCCCCGCCTGCCTCTCCTTCTCTCACTCCCCCTGGCAATTTCCTCATTGCTTAAAAATATTCAGTGAGGCTACATCAAAGTGAATATTGAGACTTGTATTATTGTTGCCAGGGGTGACATTAGATGAGAATTATATGAAACAGTAAGGGCGCTGGAGTATAATCCATTTGACATTTGGAACATGTTCCCAGTGCTCTGTGCTCCTCGAAACATTCACACAACAGAACTGTCTTCATTTTTATCACAATATTTGTGTGCGTGAGTAGATTTATCTCTCTTTTTATTTCTCTCTCTGGTCATTCTCTGCAAGGCCAACAAAAAAAACCCTCACTTCTGGGGCTGCTGCCCTGTCCAAGTATCATTTTTGCTTGTTCGTGCTTGTTCATAGTAAATTGTTATCAGCATAAGGCTGGTCCAGACATCAGACCAGTGCTCATTGCTCTTGTGCAAAGCCATCAAGCTCTAACCCTTCCACTGCTGTGCCTGCATGTCCTGGACCAAGATTTGAATTTTTAGGACACCCTGTGGTATTGTTTGGGGATCCCAAATCCAAGTTGAAGAAGGCCACATGAAGCAGTTTCAGTTCAGAATTGCACCAGAATGGCAGATGCACATGGTGAAGAAGTGTCCATGACGTACCGGTTCCTGCTCTCCGTCCTCTGGCAAACTGCCACGAAGGAGCTTGCGATGGGTCCCAGTGCATGAGGAGAGCACGTACCTGTAAAGCTGACTGCCTGCTAACACGGTCTCACGCTGCTCGGGCACTGAGCCCACCCACTGAATGGCTCGGTCGGCACAGCGTGGCACAAACCCGGTGCTGTGACTTTTAGCCTCTCTGGAGCACAGCCAGATTTACTACACAAACACATGAAAGCACGGCTGCAAGGTAAAACCCAAATTCCTCTGAATTTCTGGAGACTTCAGAAAAAGTTTTCAACTTCATGGCCAGAGCACATCTAGGAAGAAGTATTTGACTACGATTCTTGCTTGCATCCCCGTTATCCCAGGAATTTGCAAAGGAGCCAGAGCAGGTCACAAGCCTTGTTCCCGCTGGGCGATGGTGACATGGGCACCTAGCTTTGCTCCTCCCTAAAGTCCACCTTAACAGTTGCTCTTTCTCCAACATTACATACAAAGACCAACATTTTTAGAAATAAAAGCTTGGCCTCTTTAAAGCATCATCACTGAGTTCAGCTGGTCCCGAACTGCAACCAGCGAGTCAGCTCAGATATTCATGTATCCACACAAATACGTGAATAGATGCACCAGCACACCACAGAAGCTCCTCCTCCACAAACCCAATATCCATATTCCAAGTAATTATCTCAATTACGGATTCAACAGGATCATCTCATTTTCTTGCTAGATTCCCCGTGCACAATACCTTTCCACTCAAAGCGCCCTCTCTGCCATATGCTCATCCCCTGCCCGACGCACTGGCTCGCAGCTGAACTGTTATTCCTTACGACCGCTGAGCAATTTAGCTGTGAAATTACCCCGTACGGCAGTGGATCACTTTTCATCTGGAAAATGTGCAATATTGCATCTTAAAGAGATACAATACAGATTATACAGCATGGGCTGGATTTTGCAGAGGTTTAAAGCACTTGGGGTTACTGTTAATTTTGATGAGAATTGTAGGTTTTCGGTACTTGTCGTGTTTGAGAGAAAAATGTGGGGAAAGTCAGAGTGGTCAGAGCAGGCAAATTTACATTTCAAGATTACAACAACAAAGTCTTCGGCATAACTGCATTAAAAATGTGTTTATCCCATATAGTATCTGTGCTTTATGTTATTTTCACTTTAGAAATCATTATCTTGCCCTCTGAGCTGCATGTTGTGAATTATTTCTTATGAGAACTGTGCATCTAGCCTGGAGATTCAGCCCAGGTTCGTTTAAAGTTTCCCCAAGGTTCATGAACTTGTTTGAGTGCCTGGGCTGATTTATGGGGCTGATGTGAACACAGGTGAGACTCATTGGCCTCTGCTTGAGATTCTGGGCTCATTCTTGCTCAAATCTCAAAGCAAAGCTTACAGAACATGAACCTTCCTAAACTGCCAATGAATCAAATGTTTGTAAAAAATTTAGCAAAATGAAACAGCGAGTGATCCCTGCACTGATGATGTTTCTGTCCTGGAAGACAGCAGAAGGAATGATTTTGCTGCAGGTTCCCACCACTGAAGGACTGGAAACCACAGACTTGGTTATTCAGGCTGTGTGTTACCTTGCTGCAAATGTTGGTTCTGCATGTGGTTTTATCATCAGGGCTTGGGGAATTACGGTCCCTGCTTTCCTTCCCCAGGAGCGCTGGCTGCTGTGGTCCCTCTGACCAGGTCTGGCCAGCATCCACACAGGCACTAACTTCTGGGTCGCTTCTGACCAAGAAAGGGAAGATATATCTGACCTGATTTATGAATGAGTTCCTACACAGGCTAACAAGAAAAGGAAAGCTGCTCGGATGACAAAAGTATGTTTATAAAAACAACATGATGGCAAAATAAAAAGTGCTTTGGAACAAAAGGATTAATGCTTTCTGTTTTGGAAACCACATATGACAACCTGAAAATGTTAAAATTTTTCTACCAATACGGAGATGTGTTGACCTGGCTCCTTTCCCACGAACACCCCCAGAATGACAAATCAGTGCTTCTCCAAGACAGAAGTCAGAAATGTCCTCTTCTGCTCATAGTCACTGACTCCACTGGCTTCCCCAACATTGTTTTCCATGTACCTCGGCCCTTTTTGTGACGAGTGATGCTACGAAGTTCTCCTCCTGGGTAGTAGGAATGGAGCCTAACGTACCATACTGGCAGGAAATATTTGATGGGATCCATTACACTTCTCTCTACCAAAAAGGATGCTGAAGAGGACTAGCTCCGGCTTCAGCATCCAACCTCTCAGTCCTTGGGCAACTGCCCTCATGCCGCCCGTCACCCAGCTGCAGCCGGCAGCCAGAGATCAGTGAAGTGAAAGATTTTCCCACTGAAAAGTGCATGTTGAGCTTTTTACTTGGCATTTATGGGAACGACTCCAGAAGATATGGGGCAGGGCAAAGGGTGGCTTTCTAAGATGAGATGAGCAGGAGTAGCTCCCTTCCTTGTCAGCCTTTACCCAAGGTCCTGGTTCTGAAACCTTTGTACTGTCCTTTTAACTAAGTATGAAGATAATTAAATTTTGCAGTGTGGTTACACCTCAGTAAATATTGTCTATAAAAATCAATTGGCATTTACTGTACTTAATGTATAATAACGATTCTTATAAATCTAAATTATCCTTATAAATCTAAATTAAATGCCTAGGTTTAAATGTATTTAGGACATTTAATTAATAAAGTGTTACCAAATAACCATTACTAATCTGTTTACTTCAAGCCTGATTTCCATTTCCAAAGGATTTATTTCTCAGCAATGCATGTGGGAGGGTAAAAGTGAAAGTATGTGAAAGGGTTTTAAAGAGCTGCTGCAGGTACCAGCAATGTTCAGAGATTGCCCAGCAAATTCCCTCATCTTTTCCCCCATGGAGAAATGCTGATGTGCTGGAACCAGAACTTTTCAAAGGAAAAGGTCCATTTTGACCCGTCTGTAATTTCAAATGTTCAAAAAGTTTTGAAGTCTGAAACATCCTGTTTCGTCTTTTTCCTAATTAAAAGCCCTGGATTTCTGTTTAGGCTGATTTTCCAATTGAAATTTTAACTTAACTGATAAAGAGAGAAAACAATTAAGGATGAAAAGGTCAAAATTGAAAAGAACTGATCTAAATAATCCCTTTAGATTTGATATAAGCACTATATGGATTACCCATTTGTGAGAAACACAATTTTTTTACTTTTTTTCCCTGGAACTTCTCTTGAAATTGTCCTTCATCGAGGTCTAAAGGGCAAAGCGGCTCATCTGAGGTCCAGCAAGGAGCCTGTGACAGGCAAGGACTTGAGGTTACCTCCTCCACATGCAGCTGGGATCAACTGTTGGATGTTGAAAAAACCCAGATTGTGGTCAACCTGGAATATGTCATGAGCTAGCGCTGAGTTCATTCACTTCAGCTTGCTGGTCCCCTTCCCCCACTTCAAATTCCCTTATCAAAACAATGTGATGTTTTATTTTGAAATGGGATTTTATTACTCAAAGTCTTTCCAGACAATTGAACAACAAAGACTTCACAATCTCCCCCAAATGAAGCAAATGTTTTGTTCAAGCTGGAATGATTTCGTATTCAGTTTCTTTTTGCTAAAAAGCTGGAGAAAATACAATTCGTGTCAATTCAACTCCCAAATATTTTGCAGTAGCCACCAAGCACAACAGGCCAGTCAGCTCTGCTCCAGAGCACCCAGCTGGACTTTAACCAGTGGATTATTCTTTCCTCCCACAATAATTAACATCCATACACTCAGCTCACATAAAGCCAGAGGGTGAAATTCAGAATAAGTCTAGCATGGTGCAATTCTGTTGAACCAAATACTAGATCTAATCCAGTGATTAATTTAGCTAAAAACATATAATTATGAGCAATAAAAAATTATTTCTTCTGCTGCTTGAAACTGGCTGAGACTGTTTCCCTGTAAAACAGCAACACCTGCCAGCATCTAGGCCTAGCAGCTCTCCTAGCCAAGTCCGTATTGACTAAAAACCATTAGTTTTAAACCTATTCCATGCCTCCTAAGATATAAACGGGTGGTCACAGTCCGGCTGTGTGAGGGGAGGTATCGGCAGCAGGGTGAGCCATTGGTACCCTCCTTGGTAGGTTGAACAGAGACGTCCAAGCACCTTAGACTGACTCCTTTGCACAGGGCGCAAAGCAAGGTTTATGTACTAATTAAGCCAGAATTGAAGGTCATAGTCAGACACTCATCTGCAATTGTTGTAGTGCATTTTAATTAGTTAATCACTCGTAGAAGTTGGTTTCCCATTCCCAGCATAGGCAGGGTGACTTGTTCCAGGCACACTCCTGGTGTCCTGCTAGGCAGAGAGCAACTGCTTTCTTGGCGAGACACCCCGACAGCCACAGGCGGTTCCCACACCCCTCCAGCGCTATCTTAGCCTCCAACCCAGCTCTCTGCAACGTACGCCAGGGTGAATTTCATTCTCCTCTTCAACACTAAGTCTCGAATCGGGCCAGGTCAACAGCCCCAAGTCCCACGGTTCCCTTTGCTGAGCCACTATGAGCAGAGATGTAAGTGGAGGACCTCAGTATGTCCAGCTTCCAAAAGGCATTTTTAGCCACTGTTGAATTCACTATGGAAGAGTAATATAAAGGAAAACACCTTCTAGGAAGATGAGGTACTTTACAGGCTGTCTATCCTTTTCCGCTTGATTCAGACTGAGTTTGGCAGATGGAAGCAAGCCCAATCCGAAAGAGGGAAAGAGGTTGAGAAAATATTTTGCAAAGGAGCCTGGCATCTCTGCTTTAACAACTGCTCATCTCTTGGAGTGACATTTGACTTCATCTGTCTAACTAGTTTGATGGTCTCTCAGTGTTTTTTCTCTTTGGGCTAATTTATGTGTTTTCATGCTAAGTTTTATTGCTTATTGGTTTTCCAAGTCATTCTGAACCTATGTCAGTTTTTATCTGCTCAAAGTAATAGAAATCGTTCTGCAGAAGATACACCATGTAAAATCTTATTGCCAGCCAGACTCAAATCTACAAATACTGTTAATTACCATGATTACAATACCCTGAGATGACAAATTCAGACCTATTGTCCCTCCATTGCACCACACAACCCCCACTGTAAAGAATTCCTGTACTCCAGGCACCAGATGCACTGAGTGCATAAATCACATGCCGAGGACACAAAGTGAGTAGCATCCAAGCTGTCACTTCTAAAAAGTCCAGTGCTTTAGATTGCCCCAGTAGTCCTCTCATGTAGTCTGAGGAAACATGACAAACTGTTCATGCCATGAGACTGCTTGGATTGCTCCAAAGTGCTTTTTTACTGATTTCCAATTATTTCAACCTGATTTGAATCAAAAAAGGAAACTAACAACAAACCTAACCACAGTGAGAAGAATGAATAGGTCCTTTATGGGCTGCTTACCTTTGCTTCATGTAATTTTGTGTTTTTCTAGCATGAGATGTAATGACTGCCAAATGAAAAATTGTTCTTAATAACTATTTCCAGTATGCCTGCTCTTGGAGCCCTGCACCTCTGTGCAAGGCAGTTTCTTTGGAGATGCTGAAGTCCACCCACTATGGCCTGTTCTCCATGGCAGATGAGATGCGTCTCTCACCCAAACAACACGAAACCATCCTTATTGCATGATGGGTCTGCCTCTGGCCACAAACTGCAACATGCAATTGTCACTAACCAGAAAGTATTCCCTCCTTCTGCCCTTTGCATTCCAGCAGACAAATGAAGGGGAAGACCATGTTTTTTTCTTTCTGCTTCTAGTTCTGGTTATTTGCTAAGGTTTAAGGTCCGCATGCTCCTCTGTCTGCTGGGGCTCAGCGTGCCCCCCCAGCTTCCACCACCTCTTTCAAGATGCTACTGCTCTCATTTTCTGCACATCAGTCTGCTATGGGAGCTCAAAAACTCTCAGTCCAGATGAACCAAAATCACAAAGATCTACTGTCTAATGCTACTCTGGTCTATGTTGGCTTAATGGAGTGAGCGAACGATCACACAAGCAGCTGTGCCAGCAGACTGAACAGACCCTACCCTCCTGCTTGGGGTGTTGATGGGGACAACATCCCTGTAGCTGGGAACAGGGAGGGAGGCAGAGGAGGACGTGTGGGAAGAGTTTTAGTCTGGTCAGCTTGATCCTCTCAGAGGTGATAACAGGAGAGAGAGGTTGCAAGGAAGACTCAGTGCTTACTCACTGCTCCATCTCCTCCCTCCTCTCCACAATGCAGGGCAGAAACCCATTTTTCTTCTCACCCAGATGGAGGGGCAGATCTTGCGTTGAGCTCAAAACCCTGCCTGGCACTGAGCATCCCGCCCGGGCTGGGAAGTGCTGAAGCTGCACCATCGTGAATCGCAAGGCGTGCGTGGGGGAGAAGGAGGAAGGGAGCAAAGGGAGGAGGGGAAGCGTTTCTCAATTTAGAAAGTAATAATGCAGCTTAATTGTACCAGCAGCTGGCAGCGCTAGGCGGAGTGAGGTGAGGCCTAATTATTGCACTTGGCAGCTGTCTACTCTGCTGAGCATGTTGATGGGAGAAGAGAAGACTCCTTCCAGCAGACAGGTTGGGAGAAGGAAGGGTGAGGGATGCTGTCCTCATACCCGCTGCCATGGTGGTGGCTGAGAATGGAGAGGGGAGGCACATGTTGCTCAAGAGCATCAGGTGGGACTTCACTCTACCTCCAAATGGAGGGGTGGGAAAGGAGACAGCTCTCCTAGGTGCTCCTGAAGGGAGTGGGGGGAAAAAGGCATGAAAAGAAAGGCATATCTGTGAATGGAGGCCAGTCTAAACTCTGTAAGAAAGGTGAGGAATTGGTGGGGAGGTAAGACCTGCCAGCCATCCTATTTGAGGTTTCTGACCTTCTTGCAGCCCTTACACCTGCAGTCAGCTTCTCCTCCCAGCAGTTTATACTTCCAGCTCCAGAGGTGCCCAGGTTACCTTCTGGCTGCTGAGGGCCCCTGATGGGATATAACCTTGGGGACTTTTGCCTAGCAAAGATTAATGCATCCAGTTTAATGCATGCAGTTTTGCCTCCCTTTCTGCTTTTATCCACTTCTAACACTAAGCAGGGGGAAGGACAAATGCGCTTGGGATGGATTGTATTTCCAGAAAAGAAACTGAGCTTGATTTTCATTAGCACTAAGATCCCTTTCCACCATATAGGTTATGGAAAAGGTCCTGAAAACAAGGCGAAAATAATTTACATCTGCTTTAAAACTCCTTCACACTGTCAGAGGGATGTAAAAGAGTTTCCACATAACTGCAAAGAAAACCCTTCATTCTCCCATTTCTCAGCTCACCACCATGCAATGATGCTGAAATTGTTGATTAGCTGACATCCAACACTTAAATGTTACAAGCCTTTATTATTTATTTCTTGGGCAGAGGATTACCACTAAGTGTTGTTTTTATTTTACAGATCCAGCTTCTGAAACTACTTAAAAAGCTTTCGATCAAAGATGTACAGTGGTGCTGACAGAACACAGAAGAGTTTTCGCTGGGGAAAGCCATCATTAATTATCAGACTGTAACTAGCACTGATAGTGCAAGCATTTGATTTTGATTTAATGTCTAAATAAGCTCGCTTACAATGGCAAAGTGCTTCCTGTTTAATTGAAAAGCACTAAGTTTTCTATCTCCCCTTCTTGTTTTTCATTCTGGCCATGATCCAGATGTAGAAACAGAAAGAAACATGAACAGAATGCAAAAAGTCAGTGTGAGAAAGCATCAGAGCCATAGGAGCCTGCTGAGCCTTCTGCCAACACCACTGCTGAGTTGTCTGGACCATCTTGTCTCTTCAAGGCTGCCCTTGCCCTTCAGACTTCCTGCCATCCTAGCCTGGTGCCTGTCCGTCCGTCTATCCCCTCTCTTTTTCTGTATCTCCCCTTACTGTCTGAAATCGTGTCCCCATGGATTTCTCCCATCCTCCGCCAAAAGGGGATTTTCATTTTGAAAAAGGTCTTCACTCGAAGACAACTAAGTTGCTGTACAAAGAAACAGAGACATTTCCTTGCCAGAGGGAGAGGAGAGACTTTGGAGAGCCTCACCTCGCTGGCACGCCCCATGTCTGCATGGGTGCCCCATCGTTTTGCAGCCTAACAGACAGCAATAGCTGGTATTTTTAGTGCTGCCAGACACTCGATACCTGCCAAGGTCACTGCGTGACAAAAGCGATGATGAGCCGGCATGGCAGCGTGTACCAACCCCGTCACTTCCCAGCAATCGGCTTTAACAGGCGTGCAGCCACTTGCCAAGGAGAGACACGAATCACGAAGGAACGACAGTAGCGGCTGCACAGGCTGCTGCCTCTGCCCTTTGCTCTCTGCTCGCCGTGTGGTCGTGCCAGGTCCCCGCGGACGCTGCCCAAGGAGCGGCAGAAGCTGCTGAACAGTTCGTGCTGACGAGGTCTGGGATTTGAGGGGATGTCAGAGCAATAGCTGCAGTCTCCGTTTGGGACCGAGCGTGGACCCATCAGCTGGTTCACTGATTGGGAGACAAAAACCAGATGAACATGCATTGGGTGGAAAAAAATGGAAAGGTTGGCTCCGTTTGCCCTGAACCCAGTGTGATGAATGCCACAGAGGCAAAGAGCAGGATTGCCGTAACTGGGAGAGAAAACCATTTCCCCTCTCTTTTTCCAACAGCCCACACGGTTAAAACAGGTACAAAGGAGGGAAGGGAAGTTTACATCCTCTGCCTGCAGATGCCAGCCCCCACTGTTCAGGCCCGAGCAGTGTGCTCTAGCCACCAAGCTAGGCTATTTTGTACGGTGAGTTTGTTGTAGTCAATTATTTATCTCATTCCTTTCATGGACAAATCTCCTGCTGGACTCTCGCTCTGCCTGCTTAGGCAGATAAAAATCTGTCTGCAACTTTAGAGCCAGCCCAGATGATGCTGGGTAGCTCAGGGTGGGAGTTACATCCATGTCCACGCTCAGACGCTGCAAAAAGTGAACTCCAAATGGAGGTGACAGTTTCATGGGAAGCAGCGAACTGGCATGACAGCTCTTCTCCACTCGCCAAACGGCACGCTCATAACTGATTTTCCACTTCAGGTGCCTTCTACAAGTGTTAATGAACTAACCCTTATGATAGCTCTCTGAAGCAAGGGCGCAGTGCATGGGGAGAAGGTGAAGCCAAGGCTTGTCTGAACTCCCAGGAGGAGTCTCCATCGGAGCAGGTG
>VZTL01041446.1:0-14284 GCA_013400535.1 Scopus umbretta
CTCAGAGGTCTTTTCCAACCCCAGTGATTCTACAATTCTATGACAGTCCTCTTTCACCAACACATCTAGGAAGCCAGAGAGCAAGGCCAGGGGATTTGAGCCCCATTTCACTGGCAGTTTTCTTCATTCTTCAACCACAAAACCCACATGTCCATGCATGTCTCCTGAGGCTTTTAAATAGCATTGTGATCACATGCTGCTGTGCTCTTCCATGGCTCAAACCTGAATCTGCCCTCCTGTTTACAGGTGTCATCAGGACTATGTGCATTCAGTTGTTGTTGTGAGAAGGATTAGTGCCTTCTCTTACAGAGTATCTATCCTGAAATATCTTCATGAAAGAAGATGGAAAAGAGGAGCAGAGAGGACCTATTGCAGTGGAGCCAATCCTAAGTCCTGTGGTTAATGATCAAGTCCTCCTCCTCCTCCTCCAAAGCAGTGCAAATGCAGCCAATGCTGACGCAGTCTCTAAGATAGAGCTAGGAGGTATTTCTGCTCTTGCTCAGAGAAGCATAAAGAGCAGCAGTTCTATCTCATACACATGTTGCCTCTGTTGGTCCAGGTCTGCAATGGTCCAGAGACCCTTTGGAAGGAGCCAGGACCAGAGAAGGAGGTTATTTTAGTGCCAGTGCAGCATCAGACCTACTCCTGGAGCCCTGGAACATCTCCAAGCCACGTCTCATGTTGCATGCTGAGTCTGCAACCAAGACAAAGAGCCCTGGAGAGGGGGGATGAACCTGTAATGGATGGAGAGAAGCATCAAGTCTCCAATGGGAACAAAGCCGCAGCTCCACATCTTGCCTGGTTCTGTTTCCCTTTCTTTTCCAACGTTTAAAGTCTTTTTCCCAGGTACCGGTGGGACCATGCACTCTTTTGCCTCTCTTTACTGGCCAGCCAGACAAAACACTGGAGGATCTAAAAACTGCTGTAACATGACCATAGTCTATGAGAATATCTCCTCCACCAGCAAGGGCAAAACCAGCTGCTGAGACCCATCATTCTTCACCATCATCCTGATCTGGATAAGGGGTCAGGGCTATAGCTACAGAGTTGTAGCTATAGCTACACATTTGAAGCTGGGAGAGGAATCACTCCATCTTTTTGTCCACCTCTTAGACAAAACCTTCCAGCCCATCCAGGAAGGGAAAGGGCTGGGGGAAAACCAGAAAGAATGAGAAAAAAAAATAAGCAATTCGAGAGGACTTAAAGGAAAACAAGGAAACGGGGTGAGGGTGGTAATGATGGGTTTCACTAAGTGCCAACTGAACTGAAGCTACCTTCAAAGCAAGTTTAGGCCAATACCAGAGGGTGGTCAGCAGTGAGTTCCTGTCTGCAGACCAGCAGTGAGTTCCTGTTCATCTCAGTGAGTTTCCACTGGAAATACATTTGGGCCAAAATAGAAATTCATTGTTGGAATGTGTCAATTTAGATCATATTTTTGATGGAAAAAAAGTCAAAATGAATCATTTCATTTTTCCCTTCTCATTTCAGTGAGGTAGAAAGTTTCATTTGACCATGATTCATTTCATTTAAACCTTGATAGCTAAATAACATTTTGCACCAAAATAATACATGTGCATCCACATTACATATTTATCATGTAAATTTTGCTGAAATGAACTACCATTACCAAATTACTGCATTCTGCAGTCTGCTCCATTTTACGACTACATTTTTCCTAGGTGATACCTTCCAGTTTGTGCACTGATGTGAACTTGCATGCGTTTTCTTATGGTTGAAGCAGCCTTGTCTGATAGGATCTATCCTGAAGTCTCACCAAAGTGTACTTGAGATTAGGTTACTTGATGAGCATCCAGGATGGGCAGTGTTTGCAAGATTTACCTGGGATTCAGTCCTTCCCCAGCAGTAACAAGGCAAAAACCCAGCACATAAAAAGACTCACACTGATGAAGCCCTCCTGTTCCAGCCCAGACTGAACCAGACAGGTACACAAATCATGGTTAATATCCTCTGAACTTCTGTGGTATGCAAGAAGAGTCTATTTAAATCCAGAACTGAAATCTGACTTCGACTGACCTGGGAAGAAAGCCTTTTCAAGCCCTGGGAAGAAAAGGATTATTGCTGTCTTGTAGGAGGGTTCACTGGATGCTGTTCCAGCTCCTTTACAGGTGACTTGGAGTGAATTATCTGTTCTCTGCCTTAGTTTCCCCATTTGCGAAGCTTTCATTTTCCCCAGAGGATGTCCGCAAACTCACTGGTGCTCATAAACCCAGCAAACACTTGTGGGGGGACATTCAAGGGAGGTCACAAGAGCTCAGCACCAGCACGGGCTGTTACGGCACAGGCTGTGACCTCTGGGTACCAACCAGCTTTGCTCTTTGATCCTGGTTCCTCCCCCAGGAGGCCAACTCCTCTCAGGGATGTTCCCTACAGATGGTACAGATGAAACTACCCCAGGTTTGGGTCCTGTTGCATGCCCAGACCTCCACTACCTCAGACACAACCCAAGTTGTCCCCCACCCCGACCCACACATGCACCTGCTGCAGGAATTGCTGTGACCCAAGTGTACGCCCTTTGGGGCTAATTCTGTCTTTTCACATGTGTCTGTACAGCACCTAGCACAACGACCTAGTAATTATAACAGAAGCTAAATTACTGCTAAAATTAGGTGCTTATTAACATCATAGCCTCTGGGCACCACCACAACACTTAATAATGCTGCAGTCTAAGAGTGACTCAGGACCCATCATAATCTTCATGAAAAACTGTCCTCAGGGAGAGAGTTTCTGTACAAGGTCTCATTTTCCATTAGGCCATATTTTACACATGGAAAAAAAAATATCCGTTCAAATGCCTAAGGATTTCAATTCAGTTCAATGATTTCAACTGCAAAATGAAGGTGTGCATATGTTGTCACCCCTGAACTTGACTTTTGGTTGTAAGCTTTGAGTCATAAACTTCGAGGACAGTTTTTGGGTGTTAAGGCACTTGGACTCAGGACACCTCATGACCAGACAAGGGCAGGTCCCACACTGCCACCCCACACATGCACCAGTGCAATAAATCTGGCAGCACAGAGCCAAAGCCAAGCTATGTTTTCTCCTATCTAGTTCCCACAGTCTCCCTCCTGCCACCAGCGTTCCTGGTGGGGTCAGCTCCAACCCCAGGGGGCATTTAGGACCATGGCTGGAATGGCCAAAATTCAATTTGCTGCTTAAATCCAACCCAGTTGACTGAGGTATTGAAAATGAAATATGACCCATGGCAGGTGCCTCAGGAAGTCTGAGAAGCAAGAGGGCAAAGCCAGATATTTCAGGTGCCGCATAGTGAGGCAAGAGGCAGGGTGAGCTCATCATGCCATGGCGTGGTGGACCATGGTGGAAGGGTTGCGGGGCACTTTCCGGGTCCCAGAGCTGTCCTCTGCCAGACATGGCACTCTGGACAACACATGGACATCCTACCAGGGGTTATCTCCCCTGCTGGGAGACCATCAACTGCTTGGAGATGCAGAGACAGGATCAGAGCAGAGCTTGCAGGGACAGGGACAGACCTGAGCATCTTCTCTGAAGACAACCCCCCACCACCCAAATCAGCTCACTCTTTGTACCAGGTGAAGGAACGACTTGTATGGCCCCAAATGAGCAGCCACGAGGCTGTAGGCAAGCACCACTAAGCTGGAAAGTCAGACACCACTATCACACCACACACCTTCTCTTCTGTTGCTGATTAATGAGGCTGAAAAGGAAGGACTCAGAGGCTCCTCCCAGCCCTGCCCCTCATGCACACCCCCCACAAGCACTCATATTATCTGTATCAAGCACATTTTTATGTAAATGCCTTAACCATCCCTTTCAGAGGTACAATGCCTCCCAGACTAAGCTCCTGAATGGCATTGGCACATTTCTCGTGCCTCAGCTGCTCACCCAGACAAACAGAAGTGTGGCTCTCCACAAAGGGCTATGGTAATGCAGAGCTGGAGGAGAGTCGAGGGGAGGGGGCAAGCAGGGGCCAAAGCTATTTCAATGACAGAAGAAAAGCCAGGCTCACAGTACCTCAATGAGTCAAGGAAGGGACAGGCCCCACAGATGGATAAATGGAGTTGCGCAAGACAGACAGCTCAGCCCCACAACAATGCACCATCTTCAGTTGGAGTGGTGGCTCTGGGGTCCACCACGGGGCCCTGAAGCGTTGCTGCGAAGGCAGGGTGTGGGCTTGCAACCTGGGATCTCTCTGTGGAGACTAACACAGGAAAGCTGAAACAGCCTACAGGGCAGGGAAGGAGTATGTGGAAAACAATGAAACACTGAAGACTCTCACGTGACGTCCTCAGCCACTGCACATGCCACAGGGCACAGTCCAAGGGACAAGAGGAGAGGCGATATCCCATACTCCACCCACATCCCACCACAACTGGGGCCTTCTTCCTTCAGGTCTCCTAAGGTGGGACTCCACGAGGCTTCCCCTTGTGGGCTGGTCCATGGTGCCTGGTGGCACACCCAGCAGCTCTGCCTGTGCCAGTTGTGCAAGGGTCCTCGTTCACGACAACAATTTCTTCTGCCAGGAATAGGTCAACAAGTAATATGCTTATTGAGAAGGGTTTCAAAGCACCCAAAGGCACCTCTCATCCAATGTTTAAGGCTGGTGTGCCAAATAGGTGGCTTCCCAATACCACCCACCCAGCCACCAGGCAGAGCGACTTTCCAGCTTTTCTCTAGAACAGTTTTGCATGACAAACCAAGTGTTATAACTTGGTGCACCCCTCGTAGGTTCGGTCTTCACAGCCATAGATTAGGGGCAACCTCATAAAAGCCCTGGTGTGTATACCAGAGATGTAGCTTGCCTTGGCTTTCTGTTGTACTCCACCATGGGCTCAGTAAAGCCTCTACACGGACAAGCCAGGGTCAGCAGGGGTCCCTGATGTGCATGGGACCTTGTATCTGTTGGAGGAGCCCAGAGGGAAGGAAGGTGAAGCTCAGTTTATGCTCCCACAGGATTGCTGCAATGGAGAGACACAGCAGAGAAAACGCCATGAGGAATTGAGCACATCCGTATGGGGAGGTGTGCAGGGAGCAGGGTGCCCTGCTGAAGACAGAGCAATGAAATGACGTATGCCACTCGCCACGTTGCACACTGGCTGGGACAGAGCCCTGGAAATGCGAACACGAGACAAATGTCTATGCACCAGTGGGCTGATTTGGAGCTGCCCCAGTGTCCCACATGACTTTCACAAGGTCGACTCTGCAAAACCAGCTGTGCTCTGCTGATGGAGAGCAGCAACATCAGACCCCAGCTGGGAAAATCTTCTCCCTCTCCTGTCCTGTGCTGTCACATGTCCTGGTTGCTCACACCAACCATCCCATGAGGCCGCTGTGGAACACCTGGAACTGGGCAGGTTTGGAGGGGATGGGGGGGCCAGAACAGCATGGCTTCCCCAGCATCACTGTGAGCCAGAGCACTGAGCAAACTTGACAAGAAGGTCAGGATCCATGCGGAAAGCCCAGGGCAGTGTTTCCAGCTGCTTCTCACTTATAGAAATCCAGGCAGCACATGGCCTTACTCTTGCTGCCAGCCAAGCCGTGCACTCAGCATATTAGTCTCCTTCTGCAAAATCAGGCCAAGGGCACACAGGCATCCTTCCCGTTGATTCCTTCATTGTGTTTTGATAATTCACCATTAAACTGCAAGTAAGTTTGCAGTCGGAGGCAATAATTAGGGGCACAGCCATGGGACAAGCACTGGATTTGGCCCCTGTGCGACGGGAAGGGCTGGTGCCTGCCTTCCCCCTTGCCATGAGCATGGAGACATGGCCAAGGGGAGGGCAGCCAGTGCCCCAGCCCACCTGGGTCACAGTGCCGATGGGGACCACTCCTACCACTCTCCTGTCCCGCTTCCTCCAGCGGTGCTAGCTGCGTGAGCTGGACCAGCCTCCTCCGCCCTCCCGGTCCTCCAGCACTATTTATTCCAGCAGATTTTGCACCATCCACCTGCTCCACCAGTGGGACAGAGCAGGAGGGACAGGACAGCCCTGGTTGTTGGAAGGAGACCCTGGGGCTGAATCTGGGATGGGGCTGATGGAGGGGATTGTGCACATGGCATGAGGCTGCCGCAGCCTGGGTCTCTGGGTCCTGCTGGTGCCAGGCCAGCTCAAAGGCTAAAACAAGCTTTCTGACTGCAAATTAACTTCTCCCTCACTCCCTCCAAACATGCAGCTTTCTGACCTTCCCCAAGCCCAGGGCCCCATCCCACCCACCAGGCTGGGGACTGCAAACACAAGCAAAGTGCAGCTGAGGTTTGGGTCAGCTCAGCAGCTCTGCCCTGGAATGTGGGCTTTGTAACAAACAATTATGATAATTGCCAGTGACAATAACAGGCAGAAAATGTTTGTGTCATGGCAACACAGGAAAAAAACTCCAAGCAGAGCCTGGGTCCATCAGCCATCCCTGCCAGCACAGCTCATGCTCACACTGTTGCTGATGCCCCTGACTTTTCTAACAGCTGGGCCAGGCTCTGTACTCCGCTACGCACCCACCAGCTCAGAAGCCAAACCAGCATGGGTTACGAGATCCTGGAGCTGTCCTGACCTAAAGACAGCCGTTACAGTTACACGTGGGCCAGTTTTCGCTTGGGTAGGGACCCCTGCAGTGCTCAGCCCCACAAAAGTACCCTGATCAGAGCTAATCCTCTCTATCCTGCCAAAATGGGGATGCACAAGGTGACTTCACAGGGAAGAGCTACTTTGCAAAGTCCACGGTGGGGTTATTCACCGCCCAACACACACAGGCATCCCCCCAGCTCTTGGCACATCTCCCAGCCTGAGCACTGGAGGTGGATTGTGCCTTATCCACCTCAGGCCTTGCAAAGGTCAGGATGTCCACAAGCAAAGACCATTCCCTGTTATTCTGCAGCCAGGTCTTTTTACAATGGGAGGGTGGAAGACCCAGCACTGCTGGACATCAGCACCCAGGCATGTCACTCCCTGTGTGCCTGCCATTTCCAGCCCACTCTGCTCTTCCTTCTCCCTCACTCAGACCCATACTTCTGCATAGCACAGTCATAGCTGATGAGACTTCCCACCAATTTCCCATTTAAAAAAAAGATCATATCTGGACCGAGGCCAGAGAAATAAAACTTCAGCTCCACAGGACAGTGATTCAGCAGTGTATAACCAAGGTTATAATTGAAGCTGCACTTACACAGTTTGGGTGCTGGCATCGGCTCGTGAACACCACACCACACAAATTACAAGCCAGGGAGAAGGAAAACATGAACCGTTCCTGCCCCATAGACCTCCACCCCTCCTGTCCTCAGCTGCCTGCTCTGCTCCGTGACATATCCAGGGGGGAATGGGCTGGCTTCTTCCTCCTTGTCCATCAGCAGCATCGCTCTTTGCCATGCTGTGGGTGCAATTAGATCTGTGTGGTCAGCTAAAGATGAGCAAGCTGGATTCTCATCACCAAGGGCTTGCTCTGAAGACAAGGACATTGTGTAAGAGCAAACGGATGGCGTGCTGTGACCTGCGGCATCTTTACTGCCAACAACGATGCACAAGAAGCAGTCAGCACAGGTTGGCTCTAAGATCCCATGCTGACAGGTAGAAAAGATGGTGTCCTCGGTCTTGTTTGAGCTCCAGTGTCACAGACACCAAATATTTACATTTTACTCCATTTTCCGTTTAATTTGTAAAAAGTTGAACAAGCAGCTCTGCAGCCTGCTGCTGTTAACTGCCACTAACTCCTGCAGCCCTGGGGAGCTTCCAGAGAGCAGGTGAAGGTAACGCTGGGCCAAATGTTTAGAAAGGGAAGGAAAAATGACTCAGATGCACTTGCAGGCTCATCTGTCTGGCTCTAATGTTAGGTGAAGGAGCAATTGATACACCGCTCTGTTAGCGAGGAATTAAAATAGAACAATATAATTAAGACCAATTACATGTTTTTATGGAAATGGATTTTGTTAGACTAGCATGGTGCTTCTTGAGGAGATTAAAAGATTGGGTGATAATGAAAAAGTGCTTCTAGGTAAATTTCTAACAGAGGTTGGTGCCACAGAATGGCTCTTGGGGAGCAAGCATACAAGCTGCTTTGCACACAGGGAATGGGTGATCTCAAAACTGGGAGTAACTACTTTGTTGTTTTCCCAGCTAGGTCTCAGCTTTTCACATTTGTTACCCATTTCCTGGGAAAAAGCAAAACAAACAAAAAAAATCAAACCTGGAGCACTTTCCAGGAGAAGTGTGGGGCTTTGCATGCCGTCTTCATGGCCAGTCTCCCCAGAGGCCAGGATTAAAAGCCCCATACAGGGTTCCTCAGTCTGCAGGGATGCAGGGAGAAAAGCCGCTCTCTGTACCTCCTCTGGCCTAGCAGGAGGTACAGACCAGTGAATCTTTTATCTGGACACAAGACATCCAGACCAACAAATCTTTTGTCAGGACACAAGACAGGTTCTTGTTGTGGCGACTGAGAGAAGACTGCTGAGCCATGGATGGGGAGTACAGCTGGATGTCAGGGAGAAAAACCCCAAATACTTGGTCAGGATGAAATACTGCTTGGACCCTGGCCTGTGTTAGGCTGGGCTATAGCCACAGCACTGTAACCTTTTTGGGTGACAGTGGGACTGGCCCCACTGAGTGACTTAGGGCCATACGTGAGGTGTTCAGAGGCAGCCCAGTGACTCTGGGATGGCCCCTGGGTGCCTCAGGCAGGTCTCAGTGATGCTCAGAGGCCGCCAGAAGGGATAGTGGGAGGCTTTAGTATTTCTCAGTTTATTCAGATGACAGATCCTGCATATAATGCTTCTTCTCATTGTCCTGGGGTCTTTCCAATAATGGAGGCACTGTATAATATTTGCAGGTAGGACAATAAATAACTGACAGATGCAAGTCAGGCAGCAGCACATACTGGTTGAATACTTTCAGGAGAAACAAACAGAAAGAGGAATATGGAGCAGCAGAGATGTCCCTGCCTGACACAGCCTGGTGTCCCTCTGCATGCATTCAGTGCATCCAGCAGCCACCACCAGCCCAGATGCAGCAAGGTCCAGTTTTGGTCCGTGCAGGGGCTGATGGCAGGACACCCCTGCACGGGTGTTGAGAAGACAGGCTTAGCCCGGGAGGTTGTTTATCCTTCAGGCGCAGCCTTCTGTTGCACAAGTCTCCACTTATCTCCCTTGGCCTGTCTGCCCCACAGACAGCAGTAGGGTTGGCTCCACAGCCCCTCCAGTGTGGCTGACCCCAAACCGCTATCACTGCCTGCCCCAGTCTGCTCACGACAGTTGTGCCTGAAACCTCCTGGACTCTGAGGCTACATGGAAGAGATGGGCTGTGTGCCACGGTGAAGGTACATGGTACAGTATGCAGGTCACCAAGGCACAGAAGTGTTAGCTAGGACAAAGCTCTGGAGGTCCCTCATCCAGCCTCCCATTTGAACAGAGGTATTGCCAATGACAGACGATGTCACCCATGGCTTTGTCTGGCAAAATATTTGGAAGCTTTTGAAAATCTGCTGCAACAAAAGTCCAGAGATAAAGCGGTAGATGACAAGAGAGAAAGCACTAGCCAACTCTCCTGCAGAGATGATGGTTAAGGGAACAGTTTGCTGAGCTGCTCCCCCTTCATTCCTGGGCTGTAGCACCCTGTCACAGACCGCACTGGAAATGGGGACAGTGCCTCATGATGCTGGAGATGTCTCTGGGCAGTAAAGCAGACCTTTGCTCTGTTAGGAGCTGTGCAGTCACTGTGGACACTCTGGAGAGCCTATGGTCTGGCTCCTTGATGAAGTACACATGTATCTGGACAGATGAGGAGCCCACGGAAACCACAGTACAGTGCTGATGTACTGATAGGTGTTGAGCTCAGCCTTAGGCATGCTCGAGGTTTTCACTTGGCAGCAGGACAAAGCAGAGTATGAAAGGAAGGTTTGGCAGAGGTAACAGGATTGCTGTTCTGGTGTTTACCTCCCAGCATGGAGAACAGCACAGTAGAAAGCCCAAAGCATAAGAGGCAATGAAGGAAACCAACGTATGAATGACTAGTGGTAGGAGTGGACTCTGGTAGGCAGGTGCAAGGGAGACAGTCCATGGAAGGACTTGAAGGTGAAGGCAAGTAGCTAGTACCTGGCAGAGCAGGGATGGAGGTGTGGGGAGGCATGTGAAAGAGAGGTGACACAGAAAAGCAGCAAGACAGCGTGGTCCCTCAAGCAGTGATCTGGTTGGGTGGTAGCATGATGCTGGTCAGATGAAGAAATACGGCAGCTGTAGTAACCCAGGCAGATGACAGGGAGGACAGAGGCAAGTGTGCTGTTGGCATACGGACAGGAACAAAAAGGCTGCACCACTGAGATATTAGACACAAAGAACCTACAAATAAGGTACTGCCTCGACACAGGAGCTCAGGAGGAGAGCTGGGACAATCCTGGCTTCCAGGGTACAACAGGCAGGACAGAGCTGGCCCCAGTGACTGAGGGTACTCCAGGTGGTGGAGATGAAGAGCTCTGAGCAAGTGATGTTTGGCTTGAGCTGACAGCTGATCATCCTAAGTCCCTGGTCCCTGGTCAGGACCATCGGGACAGATCCAGTTTCCTCCCAGTGAGAGAAGGAAATCAGCACATTGCATCCCCATTTACTGCTCACAGCTAATAAGCCTTATGAGATGAGAGCACAAGGTCCAACTACTCAGAGGTCCCTCTCCCATCCAGATCTGCCACGTCAAGGGAGCAGGAGGCAAGAGAAGAGGAGCAACAGAGGCTGAGGCTGGATGGTGTCCGTTATCCCTTTGCCCAGCCAGCAGGAACTGGTGCAAGAAAAACCTTACTGCAGCGGGTGCGTCTGGAGTCCCCTGAACCACCTTAGGGCAATCCCCTGGCACCTGTGTGCCACGTGCCAGGCACACCGAGGCAGCAAGGACTGTACCCTCCTGCATTCCCACCGCCTTCCCCGCTTCCAGGTCCAGACTCTGCTCAGGTGCAGCCACCTGCACAAGCCACTCATGAAGCAGGCTGCAGGACTGTGCCCATGCACGGAGGAAGGTGCCTGCTCCCCCTGGTCTGTGCCACCCGGCAGCTCTCAGCCACAGCCCGCGGGGCCAGGCTGTGGTAGCAGAGGTGTGGCTGAAGTTTGGGCTGTGCAGGGAGATGGGCTCTGTGCACAGACACCTGTAGAGCCGGAGAGTGATGCTCCCTTTCTGACAGTCGCAGAAGGGATGTTGTGAGATACAGGCTAATTTCACAGCAGGAGCCAGCACGTCCCTGTCCCAAAAAAGAAAGTAGACAACACCAGGATAGCAAGCAGCTGGGCGAGGCTGAAGAAACCCTTGCTTCACGCCAAAATTTTTTCCTCACAATGTCAACTGTGCAGGAAACATTACTAAAACCCCAGAGAATCCCAAACGCCTTTGGGGTTTTCCCTTCCCAGGGCAGAAACAGTGTCGCAAAGGCTGGCAGCCCAAACACTGAATGGTGCTTTCACTTCCAGATCTCACTGTGTCACATCCTTTAGTCATCTTGACCCTGCACAGCAGACACTTCTTCCTGGGGTTTCCAGCTGGCAAAGTAGGAGGGGACAGACCAGGCAAGCAGAATTTCTCCTATTACACCCTGTGCCATGCGGGTGGTAACTGGAGTTTCTTCTTGCATTGTCGAAGGGAAAGAGGTGTTACTCTCAATGGGATTTTCAGCAGGGTTCAGCAACCACGTATTGCTCACAGCATGTGATTTTGCCCCTTGGAGTTGTGGCCGCAGCCCTGACGCTGCACCGATGCACGTCCTTGTGTTCCCCGCATCTTGCTGGGGACAGGGGCTGCTCCACAAACCCCACCTCCCACAGCATCCCTTAGAGGCAGCAGCCAGCTTTTGCTCTCTGTAGCACCTAGAGTGGCTTTCACCCACTCCCCAGTTCCCAGATGGAGGAGGACAGTATGTTTGTTTACTGGAAGGTGTTACACAGGACTCTTTTTATAGTCCATTTAAGTGACTTCTTATTACAGTATATGTTTATATATACTTATAATTATATGCTCAGCACACAGATGTGCATAGAGCTCTGCACTCCAGAGGCACTGCAGAAATGACACTCGGCTAATCCACTAGCCAAGGCAATGTCTGACCCCAAGCCATGCTCGCTACAGTACCCGAGCGAGTACGCTCCAGTGAGGAGCTTCAGCAGCTCACAGGGGAGCAGGGAGATGCACGGCAGCACCTTCGCCTGCGACACCTCCTGGGAGTGCATGTGACCATCGTGTACCCAAAAGTGCTGTGGAGATGCAAACAACGCAGCCACAAAGATCCAGATTTGGTTCTTCTTCTGCTCGTTCTGCCTTGAGCATGAGCCAGCGGTACCACAAGCACCCCAACATCAGCAGCACAACTGGAGGCTGCAAGGCATGCAGCTGTGGGAACTGAGTTGTCAGCCTTCCACTTTGCCCTAAACGTGATGGATGAACGTGCACCACCCCACGGATCACCCCCATTCTCCACAGACCTCCAGGAGGAGAGCACTGCTCAACTCCCATCCACAGTAGCCCAGCAGTGCACACAAATCGGTGTCACTGTGAGCAGACTCTTTCCCACCTCAATGTCTCCAGCACCTTCTGGAAATGCCTCTTTTTTTTTCTGGACCTTCCCTGAGAACTTTGCTCTTGGGACACAGCTCTAGAGTCAGCTCCAATTTCATCATCTTTCTTAGCAATGAGCTGGTTTTTCACTCGTGTGAGGAGGCCCCTAATCCAGGGTGTCTGTGCAGACAGTATTACACACACACACCTCCCACCATCCCCCAGATTTGTACCAAGCCAGCAAAAACCCATGCCATGAATCTGCCAGCTCAAACACCAGCAAAGCAGATCTGTGAATCACTTCTCAGCTGCAGGGCTGTATTGACTCTCAGAGTGTAACTTTTAGTACCTACCATGACATAATGAGTAAAAGCCTTGAACTGGAAATGCAAATAGACTTATAATTTATATTTAATAAGGCAGCTAATGTACTGTGTGTCCAGTAAAGTACCACCCAGCTCCTATCACCCATTTATTGAGGTTACTCCACATAATAAATTCCAAATGAGTGATAATGGCTGTATTTGGAATTATATTACCAACTGTGCATGCATATCTGAAGACAGGGAGATGAGGGTATAGCAAGTGCTGCACTTGCTGTGCAGGCATGGCGGCAGGCAGGTCCATGAGTATTTTGGAAATTTTATGTAATTGCCATCAGCTCCAAATGAATGAATGAATTGACTCCCTTTGCACCCTGGCAGAGGGGACTTGCTGTCAGGTGCTGAAGCAACCAACATCATGTACAAGTGACTGATGTAAAGGAAAAACTTAAAGGGAAACATTTTCTGCAATGTTTCAAAGTCTCCTACCCAGGTCTGGGTGGGAGATGTGCATCTGAATACATCTGTACAGGTATCTGACTTCTTAGGTTGGTTGCAGTCCAGAGGAGAAAACCTGTAATTTCAGATATCCTGGAAGCAAAAATGTTTAAAGAAACCTCAGTTAAATTAAGTCCTAAGGAGAACCAGGACATAGCAAATTCAAAATGAAAAGAAAGGTTTATTTTGAGAGGTACCAAAGAGCTTAGAAATAAAATGGATACTCATTTCAACTGAAAGCACAATACAATAAATGTAATTTGTTCAACTATTTGTTTCAATAATACACTTAATTTTCAGAACTTAAGTAAATACATTTTGGAGAGAAGTGCCAGGTGAAAAGCCTCAATTCCTTTTAAGATCTTTATATTTCTCTAGCTCAGTGATTTGCTGTCATAGACACAGACTGAGCCTATAACACTTCTTTTTGTAATGAAATAGGATTTCATCCCAACTATTTTTGTCTTTGTCTCCTGCGCCTTTGTCCACAGCTGGCAGCTCCTGCAGACACTCACCCACTGTGCAATCCACACATGCATGGGAAGGCACCTGCACCTCCCTGCATGCTCACATGCACTCATGCATCTTAATGGCAAGCCAAAGGGTAGGCAAGATCCTCGGCCTGAGCAGACGTGAGGTTAGGAATATTTTAGGAAGGCTGATAGTCGTCTTCTAGCTTTACTGATGGCTTCTTAGGGCCCAAGATGGTCACCGAATTGATCAGCTCAGGGCTTTTAACCCAGGGCACGTAAAGGACTTCAGAGAATCCCAGAGCTGGTAGAAAGGGGGTCTTTAGTCCAACCTGCAGCTTCTGCAGTGCCCCTTGTTGTATCACCTGGCACATCCACGAGGAGATTAGGACCTTCTTTTTTGTAATAGACCTGCCTCAGGGCAATCTGGCCTTTTAGCAGACTGTGGTGTAAATGTTAGGGCAAAACAAATAGGGGCTGAGCCCAGAGGAAG
>VZTL01041454.1:0-13195 GCA_013400535.1 Scopus umbretta
GTGGGGTACAAGCCAGTGGGGCTGCTTCGGCTGCTGTTGCCACTAAAAGAAATGGTCTTTTATGGCCCGAGGCGGGGTTCTGATGGAAGATGGGTATGCGGTATGAAGGCGCAGTTCTTCCTGGGCGGGTGGAAGGCTGCTCTGCTGGCAAAGGACCACAAGTGCTGGTGGTGACCCAGGGGACGGTAAGGGATGGTGTGGCTGGGGACGCAGGCAGGAGCGGAGAGACTGGGGCCATCCCTTCTGGCAACAGCAGGCGTTTAGATTGTATCAGGAGTGGAATAGTTAGAAAAGCCTTCAAAGCATGAACTTTAATTAAGGTAAAGATGGAAAGAGAAATCACAGGTCATAGACCTGTAGTTAACTAAAAAATGCTGGTGTGTGTGAAGCCCATAGTCGTAAGAGCTGGAAGTGGCCAGGAGACATTTGTGAGTCATTTCACTGATCCACTGAGAACAAGAAATCCAGGCTACTAATGCATCTGGTCAGTTATGACTAGAGTCAAAACTATTGCAACCGCTGAGGTGAAGCCAGCCAATTCAGTAGCCTTCTTTGCCATAGTTACTGATGCAACAGCTAAAGGTTATGCCATTAGATATAGTAAACTTGGATTTCAGAAAGCCAGTTGGTGTAGTGCCATGCATGAACATAAAGAAAATATTTTGCTTCACATTTAAGTAAAAATCTCCTGGTTTAGAAACTAGTTTTCCAGCAGGGAACAGTTGTTAACAGTAAGACCAGCTGAAGAACAGCATTAATCCAGGTTTTAGAGAAGGTAGGATCTACACCTGCGTTATTTTGTACGAAGAAACAAGGGTTATTTGGTACAGCCGCTGGTAGCCTCGATGAAGGTGTATGTTGAGTGGGGTCAGGTCTGCTGGGGCACCGGCCTGGAGGCTGCAGGGGAGCCGAGCAGGACAGGGAACTCCGGGGGAGCAGGAGATCTGATTCAGCAGATGCCTCATAGACGGGAAGGAGGGCGTGCGTGGTGCAGAAATAAACGTGCATGACAAGTGGAGAGCCTCAGGTTGTGCGGGAGAACGTCTTGAGATAGTTGCCAGTAAATGAGTGCAATTTGATCCAGTTGCTGAGAAAGCCATTCAAACCGATTTATTTATAAAATGTAAGAGTTAATGTCCAACTGGCTCCGCCGGCGTGAAAAGCCCTGGTCCAAGCGCATTCCCTCCTTACCGCGTGAGTGATGAGGCCAGAGGGGCAGCAGGCAGCAGAAGCAGTAGTTTTCCTTCCCAGTTCCCTCCAGAAGAGACGAAGGAAGGGGCTAGAGGGGCTGCCGGGGTGACCGGCCGTGGTTCGCCTCAGCGGAGGGTCCTGCCCATGGTGTGGTAATGGGCTGGCGCACAAGCGGGTTTCAAAACTGCTTTAAATCTCTTCTTGAGGAGTGAGTAGGCGCAAATCATCCACTGCTTACCCGCAGGGATCTGAACCTGGTTGCACACCATGTATTCATAAACCATTTTACCTGTCGGACCAGGGCAGGGGGTATCTGAAGTGAATTGCGGTAATTGCTGAAATACATGAAATGGTTGTGTGCAGCAAAATGACGTGGAGCGACGGAGTTCGCATTTCGGAATGAGATCAGATTTAATTCGTTTCGAAATGAGATCACTGGAACCTGCTGCCTGGGTCTTGTTTTCCCTGTTTCAGGCTTTCATCCGTACTGAACTCTTGCCATGACTGATTTCTGCAAAGGTTTCCAGGCAGGTTTCTTGTCCGAGCGCCAGCCTGGCTGGGTAAGCTGATTAGCTCTAAGAAGATGAGAGTTTGACAAGGGGTGTATTGCAGGTAAACAGTGAAGCTTTTCCTACAGCTGAGATTTAGTGTAGCTATGAAATACGTTTGCATCCTCAGAGGTAAGGAATGGTGCTTGAAGAAGCCCCAGGAAAAATACCGAGAAGTGCATTAAAATGATAAGTAGAACTGATAAGGTACATGGTGAGAGGCTGAGAGGAGAATCAAGCACAGATACGATCACAGCCTATTAAATACTGTCAACATGACAGCACAGATGAGCAAAAGGAAGAGTATTTGTTATCTGATGGAAAACAAGCTTTGGGAAGAGCAGTCATCGCAACAGCAGGGTGGTGGAGGGGATCCCCAGGAGTGGGTGATGCTCGTCAGCCGGGATGGAGGCACATAAGGTCCTGTGGGACGACAGCAAATACATCTGCAACGTGCAGATGGTGGGATCGGCTGGGGACCCGCGCTGCCCTCGCCCCCCTCGGTGGTCCTGCGTGGACCAGCAGGGACAAGTGCACCAGCAGGGTCCCTCGGGGGTCCGCAGTATTCCTGGTAAGGAGAGGCATTTGCTGTCACACCGAAGATGTGAAAGGACGACGTTCGGGGCACGCACCGCTGTTCCTGCCTGTCCTCCCGTGCTTTCAGGGCGGGCGCTGGCAGGGTGCGGCGGTGGGACGGGAGGCGGTGGCTGCGTCGCGCCCCGGGACCCGGGGACGATGCCCTCGGGCGAGGGGGACCCCTGCGCCGAGCCTCACGCTGCTCCCTCCGGGCACGGGAAGGCAGGCGGCTGCTGCAGCCTCCGCGCCTCCGCCCTGCCTCCTCGCAGCTATCGCTGCCTGCGGGCAGGAATGCCACATTTTCTCCTGGATCACACCTGAACCCTCCTGGTTTCCAGCCTGGGCTGCACAAATAAACCCAGGGAGACGGAAATCTGAAAGTACGGCCATGAGGGAGCTGGGTCAGGAGCAGCCCCGGCCCTGAGCTGGGCTGGGAGCAGGCTGACAGTCAGCCTGGCCTGCGAGTTAGCAGGGCAACCAGGGCGTGAAAGCCCTGGGGAGGCGCAGGGGAAGGTAGTCCTGCGTCGTACCCAAGCACTGGAATAGGAGCAGGGAAAGCCTTGGCTTTGCGATGGGGACACAGCGCTCAGCCAGCCAGAAACGGTGCCGGAAAGCTTTGCCGTTGACGGCCAGCCGCTGCCAGCTCACCTCCCGGCTCTCCTTCAAAGCCCCTCAAACCCCCAGAGCTCGCCCGGGTGTTGCGGTGCCCGCCGGCGCGGTCAGCGCTGTACGCACCGTGGCACGGGCATTGCCCTTGGCACCTGCGCTCCCCCTCCGGGGCTAGGACCTGCTGTCACCCGGGCAGATGTCCCTGTGCCGCTGCCTCCGGGTCTCTTCCATACCTGGAGCTGAGTGGGTTTCTGGTGATGTGCTTTAAAAAAATACCGATTCCTGATGTGTGACAACTCAACGTACGCGTTGAAATTCTGTAATTATCACTCCATCTCGTACGTAGTATATCCTGTGTGTCTGCTTGCATTCAGGTCTGGCTGCTGTGGTTGTGTTACCACGCTGGGTCTCGGTCGGCCGTTTCTAGGACTTACTGAAATTTTGGTTTTAAAATGTGCCATTCAGGGTAAGCAGACCGGGGAGGAGTTCAGCAGGCCGGGCTGATCGTAACAGATGCACTTGGTGGTGTTTGTGGCGGCTTGGGCTGTCCGTGTCCCTCCTCTTCTGCTGCCTGGGAGAGGGTTTGTGCGAGGAAACAGAGGAGGTCTGGGCCACAGGTTGTGCGAGTCCGGCTGTAGCAGAGCATGGGTCTGGGAGCATTTCTGAGGATCCCCAGGACAGCCTGCTTTTAATAAATCTGTAAAACTGCCTGTTGCACAGGTTGCGAAGATGTGCGCTTCTGGAGCAGAGCGTTGCGGTACCTAAACGTCGATTTATTGATCGCCGCTTCACTGCAGGCTTATTGAACAGCCTTTGGGTTTGGCCTTTTTTTGCGCCTCCCACAGCCTTTTCCAAATCAAACGTGCAGCGCCACGGGGCCCGGCCGACGCTTCGCTCCCATCCCAGCAGCAGTCTGGGGTGGACCGCCAGAGGCTTGTGGTCCTGAAGGGTTAATCGGGGATAATTCGTCGGGTCTGGGAATGCTGCAGAGGGAGAGGTGCTGGAGACCAAGAGGTGCTGAGCGGGTTTTTCATTCAACCACTTCACCTGGCTGCCCCCGCCGCTGGGCTGATAGGGAGGCTCTCCAGACCTGGCGCTTGCGAAGCTCTCGAGGCGTTCCTGGGTTCTCCGGGAGCGTAAGCACGGCAGATATGCTGCGCGTTTAGGGATACGGCTCTTAGGAAAACTGCCTTGGGAGCGAGTAGCCAGCCTGTGCCGCCCTACCCCAGACAACTGCCCATGGAAAGATATCTCAACTGACATCAAAGGAGCCAGCAAACGATAGGCATCTTCTAATTGCTGCCTCTCCCTGCCTTCTGACTCAGTACTGCAAGTTGTCATTCACGGTCTCGGGATCGTTATCTGCGTGTGCGAGTAGCACAGCGTCACCGGGCAGCAGCAATCCTACCTCCAGGATCTGTATTAGCCAGATAAGGTTGCATGCGGTGACATTTAAAAACCTGAATCGTGTCCCGCTGTTGAAATCAAATGAAGTGGCGTTTCACGATGATGTTTGGAGAGAACTGGCCCTCTGCAGTCCCCAGCCCACAGCCGGAGTTGGTGTTCCCCTTACAGTGTGCCTACGTGGGGGCAGGCGAAGAGAAGAGGGGATGTGGTGCACCTCAGGGACCCGTCCGGGGTGGAAGGTGGCTGCTGTGCTGTGGCGGCACGGGGAAACCCCGTCCTCTCCTCTGGACGGAGGTGGCTGGTCCTGAGCTCTAGTCGCTCACCTCCTCCTGCGTCCCAGCACCGGTGCCTTGAGATTCACTGGCACTCTTGGAGCCAGAGACGACATTTTAGAGGGAATGTTCCCAAATAACCCTGTCGACAGGAATTCACGTAAACAATTAAAGTAACTGCAGCCACCTTGCCCTGGTTTGCTCACGTCTGACCCCGCCGGAGCCCGAGCCCTCTGCGGTCCCTCACATTTGCTTTCTCTTTCTCCGCAGAATGCGATGAACTTGCCGCCTGACAAAGCCCGGCTGCTGCGGCAGTACGACAACGAGAAGAAGTGGGAGCTCATCTGTGACCAGGTAAGGGTGGCCGGGAGGGCTTCTGGCAGACATTCCCTTGAGAGCACAAACTGGGTTTCGTCAGCAGTGTCCCCGGGCTTAGAAAGGGACCTTGCAGTGAACACGAATTTGAACGGGTTCAAACACTGATTTCTTTGCCCTTTATCGGTGACAACTCATAGAAGCCTTATAACAGTAATTCCCTTTTTTGCCACAGAGCCATATTTCTTTCCCCTCTGGTGCAACCATCACCCCCGTGCCTGTTCCCTCTGGGCGATGGGTGCTGCTTCTTTTGCCCAGCACAGGCTCGAAGAGAATGACGTTCAGTCACCTCTCGGCCAGTGCTTTGAGTTGGGTCTGTCTTGACCTGTGTAACGTGAACAAATGGTCTCGATCCAGTGCGTGTTTGGCTTTCCACATCACGAGCCGTTGTCGCAGCTGGCGGTAGCTGTCGCCTTCAGGGAGAGGCGAATGGTGATGCAGCCTGAACTCCTCTTTGCCTCCAGAGGCTGAACAACAGCCTCGGATTAAGCAGCACCATATGCTGAGGCATCTTTTGTGCATGAGCTCTGCTGTGGCGTGCAGACTTGGCAGCGGTATAGAACAATTAACAGGTTGGCTCTGCCATGACAAATGAACAGAAACGGCATTATTTAGGGAATGTGAAGCATGCAAAAGGTAGGAAGTGCATTTGTGAGCCAACAGCAAAATCAGGTTCTGCCATAAACTTCGAAAGTGATTGCTAATGTAAATAATTGATCCAGGACTGAGAAAGTAGGATGTTTCCTTGAACTGTAAACACAGCGGTACCAGGATGAGAGTTTGGCAGACGGTACAGTCATGCTGTGAGATCAGGAACATTTTAATAAATAGACTTGTGGGACATTTCCTATTTAGCTGTTACAGTGGCGGAGCCTCTGGTAAAATCCAACTACCTTAAAGTAAAGCTGAGTAAAGAATTACTTGCTTTTTTCCATGAGTTTTCTGTACAGAAAACCTAAAGCATTGAGCTATTTAAAGTTTCAGTTTAGTGAAACACTGAACAAGATGCTTAATCTACTGTGATTTGTTTCGTGGATGTTTGCTCAGAGCACGCACACTCAGAGCATGCACATGGAAGCGTGAGCTTCGTGCTGGAGTCTGCGCGCTGTGTTTGCACTGAGTTGGCAGCGGGGCAGGCAGGAGCAGTTAGCTCCCAGTTAGATCACAGCCTCCATGTGCGAACTCCCCCACCTCTGAGCGGATCCACCCTTTGCAACGTGCAGCTGCTGCTGATTCACTCCTGAACCCTGACAGCACGAGAGGAGGGATGAGCAGATGGAAACGCGGTGAAGGAAATTTGCAATCTGGAGTAATCGCGTATCTTAATAGCTCCTTGCACAACACTGAGTCCACCCCCGCGTTGGGATGAGCCTGCTTCCCATCGCTCGGAGAGGGTAGGCAGAGAAGCAGCGCAGGACTGTCGTAACCAGCGCTGCGGAGCCCAGCGCTGCGAGGATCCCGAAGCGGACGGGAGGTGACGGTGTGCCACCCTTCCAGGGTCCGGCCACCCGAGGGGAGATGCCTGGGCGACCAGGGGCTGCGTATCTGTGATCTGTCGCAGCTCCCGGGCTGCCCTGGCATCCCTGGTGGGTGCTTGCCAGCTGCTGTAAATTAGAGCAGCGTGAAGCCGGTGTCTGTAAAACCACCATAATACAGCATGTGGGGTGTGAAATACTTATATCTGTCCACATAATTATGGTGCGTGGCTGAAAGTACTTGCAGGAATAGATTTTGTACAGAATGTATGTTTTTAGCGTAGATGCAGATTTTGACAGCTATCTTCTACTGGTATCACCCATTACACCATTTTCACCCATTTTTGCTTAGTGACGGACTGAGGATATAAATTAATGTTACAACTTAAGTTTTCAGCTTATGTCTGAAAGGAAAAAGGGTCCAGAGGTTGCTCTTAAATATTTTCTAATAGTCTGTAAGGGAGATCCTGGTCATTTGTCTGTGAAATGTTTTGAGAATATTAGGGGAGAGAGTTCAGCTCCCAAAAGGAGCTCTCACTTTTGCAGAAGTGAGATTAACGAAAGTGGGGAGCTACCAGTCTCATGATGATGATGATAATAAGTAATAATCTGCCGTGAATACGATTGTGCCCATTCTAGTGAATCGTCGTAAGGGTTGCTGGGCTGGCTGTGGGAGACTCATCCCGTGTGTTATTTTCTGCTCCTTTGTCTATAAATCCTACAAGTCATCTAAGCGTTGCTGCTGCTGTCCTGAAAGCTTGCTCCCTACCTCTCTGGCTTAGCATACGAGGAGGAGAAAAAGAGCAAAACCAATATTCCTGTTGACCATCGTGGTGGGTCAGCTGGGGGGTACGCATTGGGAAGGATCCAGGCAGGGAAGACGATGAGGATCCAGGCAGGGAAGAGGATGCCGTTTCCTGGCAAGGCGAGCCACCCTTTCGGTGTACTCTGGGCCTCTTTACCCTTTTGGTGTACTCTGGGCCTCTTTACCCAGCTGGGTGCCGTGAGGTGTTACAGAGGGGGCACGGATGTTGAGGGCAGAGGTTGGGGACATCTTAGAAAGTTCTTCGTTGCCCTCTAATGGCAAATTGTGGAAGGGGCATCACCGTGTCCTCACCTTTGGAGATGCGGGAGGTGTGTGTGGGGAATAATGGGTTAAGAGACCTAAGATGAAAGGTGTGCGATTTACATCCAAAATATCCTCATGGAGGTGCTTATAGAACTCTTTCCCTTTCCTAATGAAACTCCTAATGAAGGCAGGTACTGGCTGTTTTCGGAGGCTGGTGGCCAGCGTGGAGCTCACCGGGGCGGTGGTGGGTTTCTCCAGCAGCCTCCCGGGTGGGGGAGAAACCGAGCCCTCCCTCAGCTTTGCTTCCAAGGGGCTCAGGCCCCTTCCTACCCGTGCCAGGGGTAATTACATCTAAAACAAGGCTGCGTGTGGTGCGTTGGCAGGGCGCCGTGTTCCGCTTAAGGGTTTATGTGTCACTAAGAAGTGTGCAGGTACGGGCCCTGTTGGAAACACAGCCCCAGGTGAGCAGGTTGTGCCACAGCAGTCCCCGAGTCCTCCAGCTCTGCCGGTGAATCCCTGGCTCTGCCGAAGAGCAGGGTGGCATTCCCCTGGGAGAGGTGGGCAACCCGCGCTGGCTGCCTGGCAGAGCATCGTGGTGGAGGGGGAGCCCGAGCACAGAAGTCTGGTGTTGTGAGATTAGGCTATCAAAAATAGACAGTGTTCAAGATAGCCTGGAGGAGGATAACATCTGAAACCACGGAGGGACCGTTGGACTTGTGTTCATTTACGCTTAGGTTCAACAAGTGTTGACTGTAGTGGTTAGATCCTTCTCTAAATGAGGCAAAAATGTTACGTTCTAAGTTGTGTCTGAGTTGAACGAAGTTCCCTTGTATCACAAAAGAGGTCGGTGCACACTAGCCTGTGCTACACACCCCGCACGCCCTTTAAGCCAGGCTTGCTTCTGCGCCCCGTCCTCCTCTGCCACTGTTCATCGAGTTCTGCAGAGGGAAAATGGCTTGCAGCCGTCCTAGCCTTCCCCTCCATAAACCAGGGCTGGGGAGAAGCAGGTTCTTGATATTATTTTTATTTATATTTTTGGGTTTTTTTGCAAGATTGGGCGCTACAGACTGCTTGAAAGTGTAACTGCGTGGAGCCGCGGTGGTCAGTGCCTGCCATTTTAAAGTCCGGAGCACTGGGGAGTGCTGACAGATATCTAGGTGTCCTTTGGATTTGGGCTGGGAATTACTTTAAAGGCATACTGGGCCACGTCCAGGCTGCAGGCAGTGGAGTGCTGCAGGCAGCCCTCCCGCAGGCTGCCCGGGGGTCTCGGGTGGATGGCTGATGACGAAGGGGACAGACGGTGAGTGCTGGATGGGATGGAGCGAGGGTCAGGGTTCGCGGGGATGCTGTGCTCTTTGTCGTTTGACACAAATATCTCAGGGGAGCCCCAAACCTCTCCTGAGAAACGTGATGAAGGGGTGGTGATCGCAAAGTGGCACCTCACGCTGTGTGTTACTGTATGGTGCCATTAACCTTTTTGCAGCAGAGATCTGGATGTTTTTGACAAGATTTATAGAATCACAGAATCGTTAAGGTTGGAAAAGCCCTCTGAGATCATCTAGACCAACTGTCAACCCAACACCTCCATGCCTACTAAACCATGTCCCCAAGTGCCACATCTACACTACTTGTGAACACCTCCAGGGATGGTGACCCCACCACCTCCCTGGGCAGCTGGTTCCAATGCTTGACCGCTCTTTCAGGAAAGAAATTTTTCCTCATATCCAATCTAATTCAATCAATCTTTTTCTGTATCTTTGCATATGCTGTAGTAGCCATTTATGGCTCTGTTTTGAGAAGCTCTGCATAAAAAGAAAAAAAAAAGTTTTGCACACCATTGAATCTCCCCTGGTGTGGGTAAAGTACAAGGTAGAAAATCCAGTGTTTTATTGAACTCACGAGCAGTTGGACGGTAGAGACGCTCACGGCTTCATTTATCCCACTGGCTGGCCCTGTGAGAGGTGGCTCACGGAAAACCAGACGGTGAACGATGAAGCCGTCGGGGCTACCAGCACAGGGCACGAGCGGTCCGAGGCTCAGCGGCGCGGGGCCGGGCAGGGATTGGCATCCCCGGCATCTGAGCGAGCATCTGCGGCTCTCGCGCCTCTTGGCCGGGTCCCTTGCAGAAGCGCTGGTGACCTGGTTTTGCAGAAAATTAATAGTGGTGGAAACGGATCCCTCTGCCCCCTAATTAGTGCAGAAATGAACGGCTGCTGTCGTTTCATTCTGTAAGAAGACATATAAGGTGACATACTGTCCTGCTGGCTGGGTTGCTGGGGCCAGGACTGAGCGGCCCTCCAGGTCTGTGTGGGATGGTTTACGACGTGGTTGTGCCTCGGGAGTGAGAAGACACTGGTCTCCAGCCCTGCTTGTCCACCTCCTTTCACCAGCGTTCACCGTCCGTGTGCTTTATGCACTCCTAGCAGCTAGCGACTGCCTGCTGGGGTTTCTGACAAGCCTAGGTCCCGAGTGGGATGTGCTGTGTGTTTACCTAAGGTATATCAGTCCGAAGAATGAAACACGTTAGCGAGGGTAATAATAATCGTAATGATAATAATAACATATGTTGCTAATGCAGAAAATGTCCTGAATGTTTTTGGAAGCAAAAGATCTCTGGAAAAGCCACAGTTTCCTGGTTACAGAATTAATACGTTTTCCAGATTTGGGTGAACAAGAGATGTGTCGAGTCCTTTGTAGGATCGCATGGAAGAGGAAATGCAGAAATCCGGCGGTTTCTCTTTGCTGCTGCAGTAAAGCCCACCCAGCGCCCTTTTCTTTGCTATCCATCAGAAAAGAAAGTGCTACTGCTGGAGATTGCTGGTAAAAGAAGCACAGGAGCGGTGTTGTGCTCCCCTGTCCAAGCTTTTTCCCTGAATTCTCACCGTTTATTACCCTGAAGGGAGGTGCTGGGGACCAGGTCATCTCACTGCTCTCCGGTCCGGTGCCGCTGGCTCCTTGCATGCGCTTCTCTGCGCTTGTCTGTCGTTCTGCCATACAGCACCACTCCTCAGCAATTTTTCAAGTAAGAAAGGGCTTTTATCCTTGGGAAATTAAATTAGTTTGCTTTCTAGGTGGCTGACAAAGGCAGGGTTGAGTTATTGCTGGTCTGCACCTTCCTCCTCTCAGGGCTGTAGATAGCGTTGGTGCTTATGTGAGTCACGTAGCGGAGATAAAATAGGTTTCATCGGGATTTATTAACTTTGCCGTGGCTGAATGGCCCAGTCCTGGGGCGACCGGGAGGGGAAGCCACCGTGTCCCAGTCGTGATGTCACCCACTGGCTGACGCTTTTTGCTCAGCGAAGTTTGGAGACTCAGATGGGGATTTAAAACTTTTATGTGTGTGTGGTAAAAATCCCCAACCTCCTCGTTCAAACAGCGTTAAACTCCTCGCCATATAAATTCTTATTTTGAAAGCGGATTTGGCCAGTGAGCGATTGCAAATTGCCAAAGAGGAGAGGAGGAGCAGACAGGAAAAAGCAGCAAGTTTTAACTCATTATTTACGGCGTCTACGGCAAGTGGATTACGTGCAAATAGCGGTGCCTCAGTCTTAGGCGGGCAGCGTGTTTTGTCTCTACAGGGGAGTAAATGCTCTTGAGAAGAACCAGAAGACCTTGAGAGGACCCCGGGCTGGCCAACCTGCACAGTCGCTGACAGCAGTCATGGCAAGGAAAACACCAGACGGCAATCACGCGGATCCGATGAGCACCGTGCCTTCCCACCCCGTGTGAGCTCGGGCAGAGCACCATTTTTCTGGGAGGACGATGGCTGCGAGCAGACGTTCAGGGTGTCCCGGGGGTGTCGGGCAGCCTCGGGCTGCCGTGGCGGCACAGCACTGAGCCCTGGTTCTTGCAGCTTGCGACGTATCGGCCGCTAAAATAAAGCAGTCAAAGCTGGGTAAACCGAGATGGTAATCATAGCCAGGAAAGGGCAATTTTAAAGGCTAATCCCTCATGGCTTTCCAAAGCAGAAAAAACACTTTAAGGGGCTATAAAAATGTTTCCAGGACTAGATGTTTACCACAAGTGGTTCTTAGTTGCTAGTTAGCGAAGAGCATTGCTGGTATCTGCTGTTCGTGGATAATGTCTTTTAAAATCCTTCAACCCAAATAATCCACTCTACAGTAATGAGCAGCATCTTTTTAAATGAAGTTGCTGTAGAGATTATTACATAAATACGTAATTACAGCTAGGTTTTAAGAAAACAAACAAAAACCTATAGTATCTGCGTCACAGACTGCTAAATGTGTTTGTTGACTCTGTTGAAGCATTTTTCATTTTGAAGACTCCAGATATCAAAACTGGCAGTTAGGAAAAGCTCCTGTCACTTTAGCAGATGATGGCTGATTAGTTAGTAAGAGCAATAAATCTGTAAAAGAGCTTCTCTGGAGGATTAGACTAACACAGCAGAGCTACATCGGCATGAGATGTAGCTCCCCAAAAAGGGGAGGAATAAATACGAGCGCTAACGTGGGGCCTTGTTAGCCTGGGACTCTGCCGTGCGTGCTGCTCGCTGGTGCTCTCGCATCGCCCACCGCTCTTCACGAGTGGACCTTCGGCTTGGTGCTCCACCACTTCGCTCCGTCACTTGCAGATGCAAAGAATAATATTTGGATGTGGTATTAAGTGGCACAGTGAAAGCGCTTCTACCTTCGTGGCTTTTTTGTAGAGAAGGACGTGGTTATTCAAATGCTGTCATGTCTCTGGAGCTAATATAAAACCATTGAGGGGGCAAATGAGAAATGGTGGAGGTTTCCGACATCCAGATACCTCTATAACTCTTTACTAGTCTACAATAGGCCATATGCTCTTTTACAGCAACGTCGGGTTTTTTTGTCTGTCTGCCAGTGTGAAGAAGTTTTAAAATAGGTTAATGGATGGAGAATACTTCTAAATAACATGTACTTGTGCCCACTGTAAAGCCACAGTCCACGGTATCCTGATGGGGCTGTAAGTCTGACTGAGAAACTGGCCTAACAGTGTCCTGTAAAAAGTGCATAAATTAAGCAAGCAATTAAGGTACTTTGAATATTCACATCTTATTCTTTTAACTGATTTATTTTTATGTGCTTTTTAAAAAAAATCTTTTTTTTTAATTTTTAAAATTTCCTTTAAAGTCCCTGTGGGTGTTCCTGCTCCCGTTTTCTGGAGAGTTGGATGCTAGGGCTGACCATTGCACACCTCTCGGGACGTGGCGGATGATTTCTGCTCGTGCTGGTGGAGCTGCATGATGGAGCCTCAGCACGCCATGTCCAAACCTGTCCGTAACTCCGTGCATCCGTCTCCTGCGTCTGTCTTTCCCCGCGCACCGGCAGCAGTTCCAATTAGCAGCAAATTTAAGTGCAAGGCTGTGAAAGGGACTGTCCGACCCGTGCGGGCCAGCTGAGGTGAGACTGGCTCGAAGCCTCCGTGCCTACAGAGCTGAAGGGAAGCCATGGCTGTGGGCATGGTGCTGGGCGAGGACGGAGCAGGACAGACACCCTTGGTGTCACTTTGGCCGGAGAGGAGCTGGCAATGAAGAACCTTGCATTTTCTTCAGGAAACATTTGCGTAGATAAAAAGGAAATGCCAATTCTAGGACTGCGTTTGGCCTGTACATGTGAAGGTTCATGGAAAAAAAATCTGGTTGTAAAAGAGGAAAGAAATGTCTGCTGTCTGTCTTACAGAGCTCTCGCC
>VZTL01041459.1:0-25113 GCA_013400535.1 Scopus umbretta
AAAAAAACCAAGTGATGCAACTGTACCTGTTCACCACTGCCCAGCCCCTCCCTGAGCAGCGATCACTGCCCCCCGGCCAAATCCCTCCAGTTTCTATAGTGAGAGTGACGCCGTATGGTATGGAATAGCCCTTGGGGCAGGTTGGGTCAGCTGTCCTGGCTGTGCCCCCCTCCCTCCTGAAAAAGTCCTTGACTAGTGTCAGCACTATTTAGCAAGTTAGCAACAACTAAAACATCAGTGTATTATCAACATTATTCTCATATTAAATCCAAAACACAGCACTATGTCAAGAAGAAAATTAACTCTATCCCAGCTGAAACAAGGACAGTCACATATCTTAAGAAACAATAGTTTTTCAGTTAAAATGCATTAATTCCCAGAACATTCACTGTGAATTTCAAACAGCCACTGCATCTTATGCAACATAAACTGAAACTAAGATTGGCGTGTGGAGGCTGAGTAACATACCCATGTTAGCAACCTACATTGCTAACTTTGAGAGGACTCTTGTGGGGAACATTCCCATGTGGATTAGCCACATGCTGAATTTCAGGAAGAGCCTGAATTTTATCTCCCACTCACCAAAACTCTTTGAAGTCCTCTGGTGTATCAGCTGTAGGCTGGCACCATTTTAGTCTCCTTTGATCATGAAAGATTTCATGAGGCATTGGGTGATGAAGGCAATCACGCATAGCATCCCTCTGTGACCAAACTGCTATGTGCAAAAGTGAACAACATCCCTCAGGTGTTTGGGAGGCCTTCTTCCATCTTTGTTGTTCTTCAGGACATGAGGGATAGGAGGGAGAAGATGCCAGTGCCAACAAGCATGGGCTATCAGAGAAAAACCCTGCATACTGAAATTTGTCTGTTATTAGGCTGCAAGCAGAACATCAGCTGAAGCTGCCTTTGCTCTTAGAGGGTGCAGGTTCTGCCATATAGTGCCATTAACATCATTCAGCAGCATTGCCTAGGCAGTTTGCTTGTTTTCTTCAAGGTTGCCATATATTCAGAAAGTGGGCTTGCAGTGCAGCAAGGCATGCTCTGCACTACTTTCAGGCTGTTCTTACAGGATAGCAGAGTCCTCTGACTGACAGGTTTGATTGCCTTAGTTGCACTGGATCATCATCTATCTCAGACTCACACTAGAGATCTGGTATCCATGTGACCAAAGAGGTTCAAATTTAATTCTTGGCTGAAAGGAGAAATTTAATTTTAAAGGATAAATCAACAGATAAGATTCATTTTGTTGGCTATGCAAAGCCCATCATTTAAACACTATATTAAGCTAGTGAAAGTGGTCTTACGTTTCCTGAGAAGGCTTTTCAGGGAGTGGATCACCATCGTAGCAAAAAAGCTGTATCTTTACAACACAAAGAGGTTGGCATATACAAGGACAGGAAGTATTCAGATCCTAAGGAGTATTCCCTGAAGTGGCTGGCCTTTTTCAAAGTCTGAAAGATCAAAGAATATGATCATGGAACTACATTTTTTCTCCTCCTTAGTCAAGCCTTTACAGAAAATATTGTTATATTTCACATTTGTTAAAAAGAGGTCCAAATAGCTCTTCTAACAGAATTTTTAGTTTGGCTTTTCAGCTTTCTCCAAGGAACCTCTGTGCCTTCAGTTCCTGCATACACTTTCACAATTCTTAATGACATTGGTTCCCGAGACATAATTAGGAAATGTTGCTCCATTAATTAAGCATGACAGTCTAACCCTTAGGAGTCCTGATGATCCCAGTGCAGAGTCCTTATTTGTCTTGCAGCAAGTTTTGCTATATAACCTTTAACCTGTATAACCTATATAACCTATATAACCTTTAACCTTTATGTCATTTAGATGTTGGTCATCCAAGCTTAGACAGTGCGAGTTCTTAAATTTTAGCAGTGTTCTTTTGTACCTGATTGCCAGCAGAGATGGAGACAAATATTTAATCTATGTCATACTGGACAGCCATATTTAGAGGGTAATCCTGGATTCTACAATTAGAAGTATGTTGCTATGGAAATGCCAGTGAAATTGAGCTGTGTATTTTGCAAGAAAGGAAGTATGGATCTGTGTTTACTTAATATTTTCTTTGGTCAGATAATGGCCTCAGATTGCACCCAAATCTGACAAATACAGAGAAAAACAGTTAATCTAGAATGAAAATAATTATTTATATCCACCAATGGAGCTTTCTTAGGTGGTGTATCTATTTGAACTCTCCATCTTTAGGTAACTTAGATCACTCTGTTGAATCCCAAAGACTGTCTCCAAACCTGTCACTGGTGGTCTAAAACCATCATTGTTATTTACTAAATAAAGCAAGCACAGAAAAGTACACACCATTTCCAAACTAGCAAATGTTCTGATTTTAATACCTCTCCTTCAAGTCCACCCTTTCCCTGAGGCCTGTGTTCATGTATACTGAATTCCTTTCCCTCATCAGGCTTTTATTACTGAGTCTTACTTCATCTTAAGGGGATGAAAACCTTCCTCCTCCTCCATTAGAAAAATATTTGTTTCCTCTTTGTATGACTTTTCAGCTCACTCTCCTCTAAGATTTCCTGACTGTCTGAAATTTATCACAAGCCCCTACAGCTGATAAACCCGCTTTCCAGGAAAGGAGCCAACCTGTTAGTGCTATTGCATTACTGTAGTTACGCTTTTACATCTTTTCTTAGCCTTTGTGTTGCAAGCTTTCAAAGTTGCAGTCTAATATCACTGAAAAAGAAGGAAGGAGAAAAAGAAATAAGAGGAGAAAAGAGAAAGAGAAGAGAAATTCCTATCTGAAATTAAGAATGTAGTCTAAAACAGAGAGAACGAACTAGTCCCTGATGCCAGAATTAATAATCAGTGGACAGTCAGTAGGGTCAGAAGCTGTACTTGCCATGCTCACCAGCAGGAAAAACTCCTCCATAGTCTATAACTCAAGGAGGTAGATATGGGAGATCCCGGCTAGAAGGTTACTGTCATGAGAACGTTCCCTGCTACCCATGATTGGCAGGACTGGCATTGCCTCCAAACTGCAAACAAGTTGATTTTCCCCTACAAACAGTCTGGGAACGTTTATTTTTTAAAGACAAAAACCCTGCAAGTAAGTGCAGTCAGAAGCTTTGAAACCGCAGGCCAGGTCATGGTGTCAGCTCCCAAGATCTACAGGCCTCCATATCCCATCATGTTTCAATATGACTCAGTGGAAATGTCACTTTGGATGAATGCAGCTGTGCCTTGAATTCTTTTAATAAAGGGGTTATCACACATGGCAGCGACAAAGGCTATGCTGTTTGAAGGGACAAGTCTAGGAAAGAGTACAATGATGAAATATTTTTGCCCTTTTTTTTTTTTCCAATCTCATCCCACAGAATGGAAACACAGGGATATTTATGTAGTGCTTCCTTTATGACCCTCTCAAGACTTGAACGTATGTGACACAAAACTGTTGAACACAACGGAGTACCCACCTGTTCTCTCCCCTTTCTCCACTCAAATAAACATTTGGTGGGTACCAGTTTGCAGCAGGACTCCAGATAGAAGCCAAGGCAGATCCTACTGCCGGAGAACAGATGTTCCCTTGCAGAGCTTCTCAGGACGGTCATTCCCACAGATCCCTGCTGGGCATCTGGTAGGGGCTGGTTCTCACCCAAGGTTTTTGTCTTGTTCCACAGCCTCCATCTCCTAGCTGGAGTACCCCATGCTGTTCTCCCTCTGCTTCCAGTGTGAGTTAGTATCTAGGGGTCCTTCTGCTTTTCTTGTGGACTCTGAAAGTCTGCAGGACCAGGGGGGTTATGGAGTGGAGGGCTCACAGTTTTTTCTGTTTCCACTGCGCTCCTCATGGTCTGACTTGGAGAGCTCCTTTATGTCTTCATTCTTTATTCCACAGTTTATGCACTTTAACAAAAAAAGCTGTAATAAGAAGACAATACATGTCAAATATAAGTCTGACAAACTGTTGGGAAAGCATCGCAGTGCATCTCTAAATCACTCCTAACATACAGAGTAACAAAGACAAAACCCTGTGAAGCACTGTGTGTCTCTGACTTTCCACAGACTTCACCACTTGCAAGGATTAAGCCTGGGATGGGCAGGTAGCCATGTATCACTCATGCACCATTACTTATGATCTGAACTGGAGGTGGCAAGTGGAGACAATGGCCAGGCCTCATTTTTCTTTCAGACATACAATGGAAAACTCCATTTCAGTTTCAAATAACCTTCACTTAAAGTTTCACATAGTAATTGCTCATCATAACTTTGCAGCTCATTAGCAGAAGCATTTTCTTTCAAACTTCATTTTATTGTTCTTTTTTCATGGAACTGTAATATACAATGTCATGGAGAAAATGGAAATAGAGACATGGTGTAGTTATATAGGGCCACGCAACATAGAAAGGTTTTTTCCTGAATGTTACATCTATAATTAAGCCATCAACCCACCTAAGAGAAATGAAACTGAGTCTTTTAATTAGCTTTTTGAATAGGAATAAATGCTTCATTATTCTGGACCATATCAAGCTGAGAACATTATTAAAGTCTGAAGGAATAATGAACAACATGACAGGAAAACACATGTAGGAATACATTTGCCTACTAAGCAATCTACACAAATATGCCTATCATTGCTATCTAGGAAGACAAAAATACCAAAGGAAAGAATGAAAACAGAAGGACAGTATAGACAAAGCTGTAAAGAAAATGGTATGAAGTCAGAGGTAGGGAATACATTTTTTTGGCATTCCGTGCTGTTGAACACTCAAGAGTTCAGTTGCTCTGCCAAAACTTGTCTAAGCTGGCTGAGTGGATTGGCCTGTGTTTGCACTCAGTACATTTTTTTTAAACTTCATTGTGTCTGCTTTGGCTCCTAGCTTTTGCCTCTTTGAGGTGTTTAGAGGGAGAACATGCCTCTCTAGAAGCTGTGTAACAAAACAGCTCAGAGAGGACTTCTGGACAAATTTCTCTGCTGAGTCTGTAGGGAGGATGAGTAATCTTTACAGGTTTTCAGAAATCCCTTGGCTAGAGGGAAGTGTTATTCGCTTTCTATAGAAATAATGCCAAGAGCACAGAAACACTTTCACAACAGGGAAAGCTGTAGGTACATATCTGATCATTTGTAGTTAGATATGTTATCCCACAATCCCAAATGAAGAATGTTCTGAAACTCAGACCTCACAAAGCCTGTATTCCTGTCTTTGAATTAAAGCTTATCCATAAGCCATTTCTCCTCACCAAAGCTCACTAATTTCAACTGTATTCAAAGACATGTTTAGAGAGCTACACTGCAATGCACCTGCTAGAAGGACTTCACTGGATCTTAGAATTGCCATGAGATCCAGACTCCAAGGTCTCGACTGTGTTGCTGAAGCAGGTAGACAGTGGGAATTTCACCAAATTTTCACACAAAATGTCTCCCAGAAGAAACTTGGTCAAAAATTGACTATACAATGTGGTCTTTTCCAACCTTTGCTTTGGATTTGACACTACTCCAATTCAGACCAATAACATACCCTGCCATCTAACTACAGAAAATTATATCTGTTTTTTCAAGTTGAAAAGGGGAACATTTTGGTATTTACCCTTGGCATTTTTGCCTATAAGATGGCGAAAATTAAAGGCAATAATTTTAGAGTAATTATGTCTGCTCCAGCCATAACAGTGATTTCTTGCTTTCTCTGTTTCTCCTATGTGTTTATTTTTTATTTTAGAAGCACTGCAATTGTATATATTTAAAATGCAGTGATTTCAATAAATGCTTCATAAAGTTCAAGCAATTTCTCAAAACATGATCTTCATTCCTAATTAATGTAATGGGATAGAACAGCTAATGTATCAAATTTCATGCTGTTGATCCCAAAGGGGATCAGGAGATAAGGAGCTCTTGAAACAAAGATGTGATTTATTATGTGAAGCAGAAAATGGAAATAATCAGATTCATGGAAATGAATTGTGAAGATGATATATGCTGAAAAACAAATAAGATGGGATGAAAAGCTTGAAATGTGCCTGTAATTAGCAGAAAGGAGGGGCTGAAGCCTGGAAAAATACACTGTCTAGTTTTATTTATTAGCCTTCAGCAACTGCTATCCTGAGATGTGATGAGAAACTGGAAAAGCAAAAATACTCATCGAGCAATTCCATTTGAAATGAGCTTGGAAAGGCTTGTGTTACTGTTATTCTTTTTTTTTTNTTTTTTTTTTTTTTTTTTTTTTTTTTTTTTTTTTTTCTCCTTGAACTTGAAATGTGCTGTCTTTCTCTTTTTGCCATCCTAAGATGAAACAAGCAGTCACGCCCTTATGTTCTACAGAAGAAATTTGCCACAAGGAAATTAATCTCTCCTGCATTCTCAGAATTTTGCATTCCTCTTACCAATGACTTTGTTGCATTTTCTCTTCTGCCATATGCTGGACCAACTTTAGCATCTCTAGTTGAACTATTGCACTTCTTAGAAAGTCTGCATTTTCCAAGTCTTTTAATTGCTGCTCTTCTATTCTTTACTTCCCCGTTCTTTAACAGCTGTCCTTGTTTACTGCTTTTCTTTAACTGTGGTGTAAAAAATCCCAAAGTCAGAATTACACCTTTGTAGGACATGGACAATAGTGTGGTATTTCTTGAATAACAAAACATGGAGGCATGAATCAGTGTCTCAGTACTTTCCCCTCATTGTCATTCAGAATGTGAGTGAAGTAGTTCCTTAGGAATGGTTTTCTTCACACTTCCTAACAAGACTTCCTAGCTAAGCATTTCAAGATAATTAAAGATTTTAAGGACAGAAATGAACTAGCTTAAAAACAAGAAGAGAGCGTGTGATTTCAAAAATGACATAGTATTTGCCTTCATGAGTCAGAGGCAATCGAAGCATCTAAAACTGGGCACCGAATATGAATGGCCTTTACTCTTTAGATCCCTGAACTGGTAAGAGTCTTAACTGTTCAGATCCTTTTCTCTCTCCAGGCTTTTTACCCAACTCTGATGGGCAAGTAAGGTTAATAAGATTCCTGCACAACAGAGCTTTTTGCCACTGCAATAATTTTTGCTGAAATAATGAAAATTCTGTCTCATTTCTGGACAGGGAACTGACAAAGAGTTTGTGGTTGGATTGCCCTGTACTTCCTTGCTCCTTCTCTTGCCCCCCTAGTGAGGGGGGAATCAATACTTAACCCTTTGGCACAAAATGAATAATCACCGTCTTAAACATAAAAATTGGATTTGCTCCATTACTTCTTTAAGAAAATTTGTCCCAGAATTCCATTATGATGGTTGGAAAGTTTTTCCTCACCAAATATTCATGGCCTGCTTGAGAATATTTGTTACAGTGCCAACACTAGCCTCTAACTTAAATAGCTCATCTCCTTCCCTGGTGCTTATCTCCTGATGCATTTATAGTCAGCAATCAGATCTCCTCCCAGTCTCAGTTTCTGAAACACTCAAGTTCATTATTCTCCCATCTTTAGCTAGGTTTCCCAATTCCCTGACGATCCAGGAATGCTCTCTGCATCGCTTCCAGTCTGAGTTAACTTTTTTTAACCTGAACGTTGCACAGTATTGCAGATGAGGTTTCATCAGTGCCTTGGACTATAGAATTATTAATTCCCTTACACTAACAGAAGTATCTCACTTGAAGTCATATATTCTGTTTTCTGTGGCAGATTCAGTAAATGATCACTCAGATCTATCCACAGTTAGTTTCTGTTAACAGATTTTCTGCTATTGTGGTGGGTTGACCCTGGCTGGATGCCAGGTGCTCACCAAAGCTGCTCTATCACTCTCAGGGGAGACAAAATATAACAAAAGCCTTGTAGGTTGAAATAAGGACAGGGAGAGATCACTCAGCAATTACTATCACAGGCAAAACAGACCCAGCTTGGGGAAATTAGTTTAATTTATTAACAATCAAATCAGAGTAGTATAATGAGAAATAAAACCAAATCCTAAAACACCTTTCCCCTCATCTCTCCCTTCTTCCCAGGCTGAAGTTTACTCCCGAATTCTCTACCTTCTCCCCACAGCGGCCCAGGGGGACGAGGAATGGGGATGACAGTCAGTTCATCACATGTCGTGTCTGCCACTCCTTCCTCTGCAGGGGGACAACTCCTCACACTTTTCCCCTGCTCCAGTGTGGGGGCCCTCCCACAGGAGACAGTTCTCTACAAATTTCTCCAGCTTGGGTCCTTCCCACAGGCTACAGTTCTTCATGACTCCAGTGTGGGTCCCTTCCATGGGGTGCAGTCCTTCAGGAACAGACAGCTCTAGGGTGGGTTCCCCACAGGGTCACAAGTCTTCCCAGCAAACCTGCTCCAGCGTGGGCTTCTCTCTCCACAGGTCCTGCCAGGACCCTGCTGTAGTGCAGGGTTCCCACGGGGTCACAGCCTCCTTTGGCCACATCCACCTGCTCTGGCATGGGGTCCTCCACTGGCTGCAGGTGGAAATCTGCTCCATCATTAACCTCCATGTGCTGCAGGGGGACAGCCTGCCTCATCATGGTCTTCACCATGGGTTGCAGAGGAATCCACACTCTTGTGGCTAGAGCACCTCCTCCTCCTCCTCCTTCTTCACTGACCTTGGTGTCTGCATGGCTGTTTCTCTCACATATTTTCACTCCTCTCTCTGTCTGCAGTTGCTGTTGTGCAGCAACTTTTCCCCCTTCTTAAATATGTTATTACGGAGATGCTATCACTGTCACTGATGGGCTCAGCCTTAGCCAGCAGTGGGTCCATCTTGCAGCCAGCTGGCATTGGCTCTGTAAGACATGGGGGAAGCTTCTAGCAGCTTCTCACAGAAGCCACCCCTGCAGCTCCTTCATTACCAAAACCTTGCCATACAAACTCAACACAGCTATACATCAAAGGTGAGTCTGAAATGCCCTCTGGTTCCATGACTAAGCAGTGAAGAATTAATGCTGGATATTGCACAAAGAAATATCTTCATAGCAGTGTTATTAGCAATATTTTTACTGATCTACAATGGAGAAGGAGCAGCTTCCTTTAGTGACATGGGGATTTCTCTCTCCAGTAACATTGCAGAAAGCTCTGCAGCCTCTTAGCATTGTATATCTTTAAAAATAGTTCTCTGGAATGATTTTGAATAAACTATCTATGGCAATGTTCCTTCTTTATCAACGGAACAATGTTGAATGCCCAATTTTTTTGATTAGGAAGAGTCTTACAGTATCACATGGAAATGTTTCAATCGGTGGCCCATTCTGTGTCAGATGGCTGGAACCGTCTCCCTCAGTTGTGTTGCAATTATGTCACCCATGGACAGGTAAAGAATGCGTAAACCTGGGGGTCACTTGATGGTCTTGTGAACATAAGCCATAAGCATGTTGGCATGGTGGGACCCTTGTCAAGTGGAGGGGCAGCAGCCTCCTCTGTCATGTGGTCACAAACAAGAAGCATACACTTTGATAGGCAAGGAACTATGGAACTGATCAGAAAGACAGTGGGAGGTCATCTCTCCAGAAAGCTCACTCAGCTGAAACCACCTCCCTGTGCAAGGCTGCTGAAAAAGAGGGAAAGATTGAGTGCACCAAATTCACACCAAAGTCCATGAGTCAGGTGCTTTGATGTACGGGTATATTAAGTATTCCCATAATTTTGTTTAATTTTGTACTTTTCTGGGATAGCTCGTAGCCTTCAATATATGCAGTCCAGCTATAATTTCTGTTCTACCCTCTCTATGTTGCCACAGACATATTTTTATACACCACTACCAGTAAATCTACATCTTTTGCTGCCTGGGCTTTGCATACAGAATTCTTATTTGCCTCACTCTCTTCACCATTGCCAGCTTAGGCACTGCTGTTTCACTAACTGTCACTTTGTAATGATTGTTTATATCAATATTAGTATTCCCTTTCTTCTTTCAGTTCATCCACCACTGGATTCTTCAGTCCATCTGCCAAGTGGACTTTTTTCAGTCCATCCACCTTTGTTCACTACTGTATCCTCGTTGACCTGAGTTTTCTCTTCCTTATGCCTTACAACAGTGTATGAGGATTACATGAACTTCTTATTCTCTTTCATTGATTTCTCACTTTGAAGCTCTTTCCTTTAAGATTATTTAGTCCTCAAAGCTCAATCCTGCCAGCTGACATTCCAGGAGATTATTTTCTCTATTCCCCCTGCAGATGCCTTCATCTGAGAAGATCTTTCTTTCTCTAAATACATCCCAGCACTCTGACATCTTGAAGTCTTTATTATTTTAATATAACTATGTTCTTCTTTTCTGGGAACTGGAGGAAATGCATTGAAGAATGCAAGAAGAGGAGAACTTGCACTTCTTAGATGGTCTTCCCCAGACAGACATCTTTGTTCTATTCTCATGAGTATTCAGCAGTAACATGTGTCTCAGTGTTCTTGGAATTTTTCCAGTGTCATGTGAATGTTTTTGTGCCTCAGGCCCTCATCTCATACTCGGGGTCTGACATATTCTGACTACCTGCCTCACCTGTAGGTGAAATATAAGAAATTACGTTATATTCCTCCTCTGTTGTATTTTTCAGCAATACAGCAGTATGAAAAAAAAAAAAGTCATGAATAAAAAAGTTCTCCAACACAGCCAGAGAAATACTTTTTTTTGCAAGAGTCAATGGACTATAATATAAGAATTAACACTGCAAAGAAACATAAGTTGAAAGATCAGGCAGCAAGACAGAAACATTATCTTCAAACTCTTTTTGAATTAGAATTGCACATTATCTGTCTGAATGTGGCTGTGCAGCCTAGCAAGATGTGTTATCTGTTAGAGTAGAGAGCTATCAGAGATTACTTGTGTCAGCACTGCATCCACCAGCAGTTCTTTGTTTCTGTCACTGATTTTTTTTTTTAAAAACAACACATTATGAAAAACAAGGGGAAAAGAGTTTTGATGTTTGGATTGCAAAAAGAAATCTAATAGTCAGTGTGCATTTGAAATATGTAAACTCTTTTATAGCTTGAACTGCTATACAGTGCCCAGAGATTTAGTTTTCTGGAGGTGGCTATGGGGGAAGAAACCCACACATTTTCTGGATAGATTTTTTCCAGGCTGTTAAAATTTGACATGTGTATCTTTTCAAACCCTTAACCTAATGAGTTAAAAACCAACAAAATGGCTTTATCCTCAAACTAAAAGTATCATTCTTACAGAATTTGAGGAAAAAGTACTACAACAAATCTCATGTGAAATGTTCTTATTTGCTAATTAATTTTTAGGATGATTCTTAGAAGCTCCCATTGTGCAAGGCGCCATTATCACACTTCCCAGCTGCACGCTGCCACCCATCATTTTAACGTGCTTTGTATTCTCCACACTGAATAGTGGTACCCGTTAGTGTGTCTAAACTGTATTTTGCAATGTTATTGAACAGATATTACACTGTTTTTCATGCTTTGAGCTAGATAGAAGCTGTGTGAATATGATTACTTAAACCCTGTGCCAGACATACATCTCATCCTTCCCTCAGAAAAGCAAGCAGTGGTACTGGCCACCAGTGCAGCTGGTGATAATAAAATTCAGAAAAAAACCCACCTTGCTGACTTCTGATTTAGTGAGTTTGGACATATTCCTGTGCTGGAAGATGTTGCATTAAAGGCTTTGCAGATTTAAAGCAAAAGAATTATTGAATTTCTTTACACATATTTGAGGGATACTGGTCTCAGTCTAACAGGTATAGGGTTTACCCACGGATAAAATCAGGGCAAACAAGGAGAACGTCTAGTTTTTGTGTTTTATCCCCAGAAGTATGATGTTACATACTTGTTATTCAGCTTCAGGCAGGAAATTTGTCCTCATAATTGTGGCCTCAGTGAAACTGTTGCATATTTTCACTGAAAAGAATAAATCCTATTCTCAGTGGTAACGGTGTAAATCTTATGGGAAATTTCACAGACTTGTCAGGTTTTATGGATGGATAATAGATAGAATCTTGTACTTTTCTCTAGAGGAAGAAATGTCTAAAAAAAATCTTTAAAGAAAAATATTCTCTCTTAGACAACTAAAAGCAGATGAAAAATTAAAACCCTGATGTGATTTTTCTCCTCAGGAAAAAAAATACATTTGAGAGTGTCTACATTTTATTGCCATAAATGTATGATTTACTATACAACAGGCCCTGCGTGCCATCTTTGCATTCAGCTCCACTGATCAAGAAAATAAATTAGATTCCAGAATCTTTGTGCCCATGCTAATGGCTTAGTGTAAGGAGCCATTAATGCTCTAAATTATACTCACAGCTGTTAGCAACATGTAAGTATCTTGTTTTCCCTCTTTTGGTTCAGATGAACGTCAATTAGCTCAGTGATATTTACACTAATATTTTATTTATTGGGTGCAATTGTCCATCTGTTTCAGTAATGACGGAAGTTACAATGATTCTGCTGGAAGTAAAAGAGTTAGAATTACTTACTGTTAACCTTTCCCAGGAGGTAAGAGAAGCCATGTTCATAATTTTCCTATATGCAGGCAATAGTAGAAAGGGAATGTGGCATCTCTAAGAAGTATGAGAAATAATTTAAAGGAAGGGAAAAAAAATAATCCTGTGTTTCACATGTGAATGTGCCAGCTGAAAATAGGAGTAAAAATAACAAGTTATTCATGATAAAATGACCAACATTACAACAGAGTTAAGTGCACTGAGTTGTGCTGAGCTGAACTCAGTTTTGTGACATCTAGTTTTATCTTGGAAAAAAAAAAAGAGAGAGAAAGAGCAAAAACACCTTAATTTTTGATCACCTAAGACAGGATACTTGCTGTCCTACTGGACTTAAAGGTAACCTGGGCAAATCAGAAGCTTTAGGTTTCCGGCCCTGCGCTTTCACTTGTTAATAATCCACCAGCCTCCCATGATCTCAAGGGTCAATTTGACATTCCCCATTTTGTCTCATACTTGTCTGCATATGTATGCCCATAATTTTTCACCTCCTTTTCAGGTATGTTTTTTGTCCTGAATCTTCAACACTATCATAGCCCTGCAAAAGCATCAGTGTCTTCTGAATACTCTCTTCCCTTCTGATGCATAGAGTACTTATTCGCGTCAATGGTGTCTGGTGTTTATATTCTGCTCAGTTTAATTTACTGCATATAAGCTACCCTTCAGACACAGATGGTGTCTTCCCTCTCTGTTTTACAAACTCTTGGTGAAATCATCAGACATATCTCCAAGCCATGAATTTTCCAACTTCAGGTGAGCAGTTAAGGTAACAGAGTTCATTTCAAGTTATAGCTTTATGGTTTTGGCCCATGTCATTTTATATTTTGAAGCTTTTATATATAGGATTTCTTTACGTACAGGGGAATTATATATTAAAGGAAGATTGATATAGGTCCCGTCAGCATTTTGCAAAACATGAATTTTCCCTTTTACAGTTGCTTTTAAGGGTTCTAGCCTTAGAAGTTGTGGAAAATGTGAACTGTCCTACAGTTTGAGAGGGTTTTGTACATAGTAGTCTGGTAAAGATCTCTCTAACAAAGAAGGGCTTAAAGCATGTGATCCCTCTGAATGTCTTACTGTTGATTAACTGACATTAATGAAGTGTTCATGCTTGGTTCTTTCTTTGGTAGCTATAAACTAACTGAATGGTAATTAATTATGAGTAAATAATTTTTTAAAGCATAGTATTTCTAAAATGATACAATACAGAGGATCCTGAGAAACTGGAATTTTTTTTATGTGACTTCTTCTTTATGGAACAAATTCCAAGCAAACATGATCTACACTTTCCTATGGATGTGTCATTTCCTGTTAGGCTAACGTAATGGATTTTCTTTTCATGCACCTGCATTGATCAGAAAAATAAATTGGGTCCAAGAGTTACAGGTTTTGTTGTCCCTTAGGATAATGGCTCACTATAAGAAATCATTAACGTAATAAATCATAGTCAGAAATGTTGACACCATGAAAGCATCTTATGTGCTGCTTTTTGATGCAACTGAGCATCAATTAGTTCAGTGATATTTGCATAAATTCTTCTATTTTGTGGGTGGAACTGTCCATCTGTTTCACTAAGAACTTAATTACAATATTTTTTCTGGGAAAGAAGAAATTAATCTTTCTGAATGTTAACCTTTTCTACAAGACAAAGCAGTCATGTTCACTAGATAACAGCACTAAATAGGATCTGATGAAATATTTTGTCTTCGAAAACAAGATGTTCATTAATGAAAACAAAAGCTATTCCCAAAATATAACAAAGGATCAGCATTAGATTTTTAGACCATAATTCTCATTATGGTTGACTATCACAGCTTGGTATTGATGCCTTCTTTCTTAAGAATAATGCCAAGAGTTGCGTTTTTGTTCTGTTATTTAAAGCACATTTGGTGCTAACAGGTATCTTGCTGAGAGTCTCAGCAGAGACCAAGGGCAACAGCTGGTCAGTCACCTGCAAGAGCAGCGCCAACACCTCATCAGATATGAGGCATGTTGATATGGTGACATGTATCATCTGTTCTGCCCTTGTCTGATCTGGATTCTATGAAAACTCACAGAAATACTGTTGGCACAAGTTTTCTTGTCATATTCCAAGGTTGTTTTTTCTCTTGAGCTTTCAGTCCTCCCTCTGACTTTCATCATCACTCACAGATCCTCCATTTCTTATGAAAGTTACCTGTGAACAGCTGAGGAAACGTTGCTATTTTTGAAACTATCCCTAGCTGATTCACTTGCTGTAATATACTACCCCTGGAGGTATGAGTGTCCAGTACCTTCCAGTAACTGACCTGTAATGATGAGAAGGGACCCGTTGCCAAGAATACTTAGGAGAGATCTCCTTTTATCCAGGAGATAAAGGCCTTTGTTCTTGGAACTGACAAGTCAGAGTTATAGTTTTATTTCCTTGTGTGTCATCCATTCTGTAATTGTGAAGCATTTGGCTTTAACAAGTGGAGTTATTCTATCTCCAACCAAGCTTTGATCCCCGATTTACCCCAAAAGCTTGAGTTGCCTCCTGCATCCAGAACTATTAAATCACGAGTAACTTGGTTAAAGTTGGTGGACAGTCAGTGCAATTGAGTTTACTAGCTAAATTTTTGCATAACTGACATCATGCAGATTGCTTGAAAGTTCAGTGCTTTCACAGCTGCCCTTTTCCATGTCTTCCGCACATCAAAATGTTACCATAGATAAAATAAGTAAATAAATAAATGCATCTAATTTGAGCAGTCTTTCCCTTTTTCCTCTGCCTCAATACAATGAGGTATTTTACACCATGATTTTGGTGATGGTCCTGTCTCTGTTCCAAATCCTCACTGGCAAAGTCTGTTCAGGCTGGAAAACTGCTTTATCTACATTGCATATACCAGAATAAAGGAAATTTACCCATAATGGTGTGTTGAGAAAGAGAACATGAATTCAAAACATGAAAGATGCAGAATACTTTTGAATAACATAACAGAAAGTCTTTAAGTTCCTCTCATGTTAATTCATACCAGTAATAAATGTATTAAGGAAAAATAAAACAATAAAACCCCACCACATTTTCTTGTTGCACATTCCCATTCATACATGCAAGTACAGACATGGGAGATTAATGGAGAAGATTACAACACTAATGAAAGGATAGGATAAAATACCAGAGAATAAGAAAAACTCATACAGGACATAATTTATTTTTCAGGGTAACAAATTGACACTGCTGCAGATAAAGAGTTTGCTCTGATTTCCTTTGTAATCTGTTTGCTAACATAATTCAGCTGTAAAAAGGGGTGTCCTGGTTTCAGCTTNTGTTCCCAACTGGGGTTAAACAACAACAATGAAAAAAACATTTCTCAAATGTTGCCAGAAGACCCAATTCAGGACACCACCTAAGAAAAACCAAGTTTCACCAGTTCAAACTTGGTCCTATGGGCCCACTGGGCTCTTCTTGCTCCACATCAGGGTAACTCAAAGCAAAATTCCTTCCTCTGATGTGAAATTGAATTAATTCCTTAATATAGTAGCATAGATCCCTATCCCAGTTTTTTCTGCATTGTACATATGCCCAATTCTAAATAAGCCTCTAAGGATGAAATCAAGGAAGGACCAGACCATTTCCAGTTGCCTCTGGACTTCTTGACTCCAAGCAAGCACACTGTCTGCCTTCTGTAAAACCTCTTTTTGCTTAGAAAAATGTTTCTGTTCCCAGAAGCCACAGTTCTTCCAAATTATTCTGCTCTGAAGGTTTTATATTTACAAAATTAGGCTTTTCTCTGTCTTCCTGGTGTTTCGGTGCTTGTATCCTGTCCTAATGCATCTATTTCTGTATGTGTTAGCCCCATGTACATTTAGCAATCAACAGAAGTGCTTCAGAAACAAACCAAAATGGGTTTCATATGTCTTTGTTTCGTAGCCCTTAGTTTCCTGGAAAATGTTAGCACTTAACATAACTCTCCATATTCTTGCAATACCTTTATTTCTGCAGTCATTGGCCTTTAAAGTACTTTGCTATCTTCCCCTGGGAAGAGCACAGCCTGTCTTGTCCACCAAGCAGCACACTAAGAGGCAGTTAGCATTCAGGTAGGCCAGGCACCATTATACTTCTGGTTACAGAAAGGTTTCTCTGTGTTAAGTGAAGATTTAATAGCATTTTTTTTCCCAACCTTAAGCAAAAACCATCAAAATTTCTCATAATACCAGTATGCCATTAGGAACCGAATTGAGCAATTGGCTAGTGATGGTAAAGCGCTATGAAAATGTGAAGTGCTATACACTTGGTGCTATTGTTATAACTAAAACTGATTCTTTTCACATTCTTTTTTCAAGGCTTAGACCCACTGTTAAATTAGCTCCATTTAAGGAGTTACCAAGCATTAGTGGAGCTGTGGTCACTGCCCTTATGTGTACCCTTATCCCATAGCAACAGTGTGATAGTTACATTTTGTGTAGCTTGTAGTAAAATTAGGTTCGCTACATTGGTATTTGGGTTGTTACTGCAGGACAACATCAAGTGACACTGAAAGAAACTCTCCTTCACTCTCCCCATTGCTATTCAGTCTCCATACTCCCTTTCCTTTACTGGTTGAAACATCCATACAACTGTGTGGTTAAGCAAATTAGGGAATTGATCCATTTGGAAAACAAATTATTATTATTTTATAATTATTATTATTGTCGTGGTTGTTGTTATCCTGAAGACTGGTTAATTTTCAGCTCTATCTTTTCTCTAAGCTTATGTAAGGTTTGGATACAATCACCCCAGAAAAGAGGAAAGATAACACTTCTTTTAGTGCTGGTGGCATCTTAAAGCATGTGTTGAACTGCACTATGGGTCATCTTAACCTGAATTTGCTGTAGGTGAGGAGAATGCAAAGCACACGATAGACACTTTCTTGAAGTTTGCTAGCCTTAATAACTTCATAGAATGTTGAGCCCTCACCATTCATGACATTTTAGAGGGAGCTGAACACAAGGTCTCTTATTCTATGCCATCAATTTCTTTAATTATCAACTGAGAGCTTATGAACTCAAAATTTTACAGATTTTTATTTGAAAATTCCAACATGCATGCATGTTCTATTAGTCTTATGGCATTTTGGTAGTGAAGGCAAAAAAGGTTTACATGAAACCGGTGTAACTTTTCATTGGAGATAAAACTGCTTATTTTGACTTATTTTTCATCTTACAGTAATCAATTTTAACTAACAAAAATAACCCTCTTATTTTATATATTTAAAAATAAAGGTTCTCTGAGTGAACTTTGTGCATCTTCCATCTGAGTTATTTTAAAATCAAGATGCATCTTCTCACACCGCAAAGCCTGTAGTCATAGGCTTTGTGGCTTAAATGGTTTACACCACAAAAGTAGAATGGTATTTGTGGTTTGCCTGAGAAAACGTCAATGACTTTTTAAAAGTTAAAACTCACTTTGGGGCTCTCTTCATTGATTTTAGAGAGATATGGCCTGAAAACTTTGATCATTCATAAGTGTCAGACTTATAACCAAACTAATTGGTAGAGACCAAGGTATCAGTAGATTTCATATACTTAAAAATATTTATCTACAGAATGCTTGTATGTTTTTCCCAGTCTCCAGATTGCTAATTATGCTAATACAAAAGTCCAAGTCTCACCATCATCCTGGTGGACTGAATTTAATGTATCCAGGTAAGCCACAAAGCAGCCAGAATCATATAGTTTTGCTGTAACAGTCATGGTTGTTTCTTGTGAATGCAGAAAAGGAGTAACTGCAAAAAGGTTCAGAAAGAGGTTTTAAAACCAACGAGCAATAACATACGAGAAAAAGTAGGTGGAAGCTATAGACTGGTTTACAGTAGGCTTTGCAAGAATATGGAAGCTCAAAAACAGCCTTTCTGTAGGAACAGCAGTAACAGCAATCTAAAGTATCAGGAGATCCTTCCTATCACAAGGTTTCAGAAAGTTTCTGGGTAGATTATTGAACCTATTGGTGTCACCAGGACCTGACCAGCTGTATGCATGCCACTGGCAGAAAATTATGTGATTAGATAACTTCTACAGGTGGACGCTTAAGTTACATGAGGAATTTAGGTTCTTCAGCAACTGGAAACAGTTTTTGAGTATTTAAATTTTGGACATATGCCCCAAAGCAATAGGAATAAATCCCTTTGTTAATACACCCTCTCTGTGCATACATTTTATACTTTTGAAATAAATCTCTGGTCATAGGTAAGTGGTTCTTGATTGTGTCTGCAAGACTGTTAAATATTTTAAAGATTTCTTATCAATTTGCTCTGCACAGTGTTTATTTTATCATGAGTTCACTAGTTTCTCTGTCTTTCTTGTGATCTATTGACAACTGAAATGGCTTTACACTTCATAAAGTGCTGTGAATTAGTATGTGTGAATGGCATGCTATAATTCTGCAGTGCTGAAATGTGTAGTATCTTCACCATCTGGATCCTGTGGAGGAAAAAAACCCCACAATTTCTCATTCAAGGCAAAATATAATGAACTTTTAAATGCCACATCTTCCTATAAAGTGGCAGTATTCTGCTGAAGTTAAGAGATTTGTGCCAACTTGTAATAGCCAGGGATCTGTTTTTTGGTATGAAGAGTTCATTAATATATAGAGTTTTAGGCTTTTTATATGTCACCACTTTGATTCTGTTGTTCCTTTTTTGACTACCAGTGTTCATGCTTCAAACTTTCTTGAGTGAGAAGGATCTAGGCCCTTCCTCTCATTGATTCTAAGTGTAACGCCAAAGACAGGAGAACAAGAAATCTTTGGAGCAACTTCATAGGCCATGATTCACATCACTTCCTTTAGCCCTGGGCATTTCTTCCTTCTTCTGTTGTGAAAGTCAATTCCAACAAGAATCCAGAGGCAACTGCTGTATGTGTCTGAGCATCATGTTCATTAAGACCTAAACTTTCCAAAAGGGAAATGTGCTAATTGCAAGTGTATATTGGACATTCAGTAAAATCCAACCAGCAATATGGTGACCCCATGGACCTGGTATCCAAACTATCTACCCAGGGCTAATATGGCACAGAACACATGGTAGACTCCTGCCTTTACAGAAGTGCAGCTGAAGGCCAGGTGGGATACCTGTAGGTATCTTAAATGGCATTGGATGCCTGTGTACAGAAAACAGAAACAAGACTTAGGTGTGTAAGCCAGTGGATGCAGAACAGTTCAGTTCCCCCTGTAGCAGATAACCACTGATTGGCCAGCTGAATAGCTCGCTAGGCACCACTGCTTCTGTGGATGAAGGACTCCCTTCATTTGCCCAAATACAGACATTTGAGATGCCCTATCTGACTTGGCTTCCAGACAACCCTGAGAAGGGTGCAGGTCTCCCATTGCTCCTGTGTCATGTTTTCCAGCCCTTAGTGATGTCTTGAACATACTAAGGCACCTCAGATAACATCAAATATCTGTGATTAGTGATTATGTGATGATAGTGAAAACTTAAATAGAATCATCCTTTTTATGACTTTTGGCAAGTGATTCCAAGTCAGTTTTATGAGGTGTTTAAAGCCGTTATTTTCTTTGCAGGATTCACAACTTAATTACTAAATTATCCAAGGAACAACCCTGTAGGTATGGGGTATCCATTGACTTAGCAGGTAGATTATGTCAATGAACATTAATACCCCCTATCCAAACTGGATACAAGACATTGTTCTCCTCATTGCTTGCCATTGGAACTGTAAGAGGATGATATAGCTGGATCACACCCTCGCCACAGATGCGGAAAACTTCAAAATTCCTAGGAGAGAGGGATACAGTGCTGCCAGATCCCATCACTGTACATATAACCACTAGCTACAGTTTTCCAAGGACAAACTTTTTCCATAGCTTCCAGTCTTCCTTTGTCTGCTCACCAGGGCCAGATTTAGTGGCAGTAGGTTCTGCAGCTTTCTCTTGCTTTTAGCTATAACCCAGTGGGAAAAAGCAAAGCTGTCTCCTTGGGTTAGACTTGCTTCTTTTCTGTCAGGAAGAATACTCAGTTATTTTCCTTGTGCTATGTCTGGTACACAGGTAGTATAAAAATGCTACATGATGAAAACTAATGCAAAACCTGAGATGGATAAAATATTTTTTATTCCCTACAATTTACTATAAAATATTGCATTTCCCTTTAATTATTGCTCAGGCAAGGTAAAATATTTGCCCATCTTTAGTTCCTTTGATACAGTTTCTAAATGAATCTTTATAGCCTCTAAATGACTGTAGCTCTTGACTGACTTCCCAGACTTGTAATTGCCTATTTCTAGCATCACAGCACTCCAGAATGGGATGGTGTGGCCTGGGCAGCCTGGCCCATGACGAGTAGCTTTGAGGTTATATCTATACTACAGGATAAAGAGAAGCCTTAAGAATCAACACAGACACAAGAAGTCCCATGTACTGTGCAATTTCCATTTTCCTTACTAGTTACTTCTTTCATTGCTCAGTGTGAAACATCCAGGATCTGCTTTGGAAATGCTGAGTTCAAAGAATAACTTCTGGACCCAAATTTTCTTGTCCCAAGGTGTGCAGGAGCTCAGCCTAAGTCTGCATTTGAGCATGGGATTTTGATGGTGTGATAGATGAGTCTGGACTTGAGCACTGTCTTGGAGCTTGGATCTCTCTTGGCAGAATCTGAGCATCTTGTACAGAGCAGTTTGGCATCTCTGTGTCTGAGATGATGCTCTTGAGAGCCCCTAAGACAGACCTTACCAATGTAGCTGTGTGCACATACATATGTCATATAGACATATGTCCTATATAGAACAACATTTTCCCCTAAAACAAATTTTTATAAATTATAAAAGAAATTTTATAGTCCTAACATTGCAGGCCTGATTCACCTGTCATTTATGCCAGAGTGGGTTGACTGATTTCAGCAAAACTTGCTCAAAAATGAGGAGTGAATCAGACCCTCATCCTCTCACTGTAACTGGTAAATCTGTTGGTTGGGCAGTTAGTGAATGGTTTGAAGCAAGAACAGGAACACATGATAGAGTTAAAATAAATTTATAATCTATTTTATGATGTTGATAGATTTTCATGTTTTTTAATGCAATGTTATTACCTTTACACATTCTGACAACTAAGTCAGGGAAAGTACATAATTATGAGGCTTTTATATGCATTACCCTTGCCTAAAGATAATAAGCTATGCATTATCAAAACTAGCATTCTAAGACCTGCTTTGGAAGACTGAATACCTTAGGCCAACAGACGCAGTGAAGGGGGAAAATCATCTGTTTTGCTGTATTTTCTTACTATACCCAGGTTTTGTGCCATTTGAAAGAGCTCGTTGAGCTAAGAAAATGACACAAAATTGATATGATAAAGCAAAGTCTGGCATAATCAGAAATCTTTGCACTTCCAGCATTTTCCTTCATTTTGATTTATTTCTAAAAAAAGAATTACAACTCAGGGGCCTCAGTCATCAGGCTGTGACAAGCCACTCAGATGTTCTCTTCAGAAAAAACTCAGGACAGCGTGGTAGCTCCCTTTACCTCTAAAACTTCTCCATTTAGCCTCATTTCCACACTCCATACCCACCTGCCTGAAGAAGAGCCTTCAGGATGCAGCCCAATGTGTATACCACCGCAGAGAGACATTTGCATTTATAAATTTATTTTATAGATATATTTTATATTTCTATTATCTGCTTTTATATTTTTATATTATCTTTATATAGCTTGTTTTCCAAAATCCCTCACTCCGACAGCACTGTTCATGAATGACAGAGATGAAGCAAAGCCATGTCACCCAGCCAGGGTAAATGTGCCACCTATGCCTCAGCTCCAAAAGTGATGACTTCAACTTGCTGTGTGACAGTTCATAGGGACACAACTCCTATTTGCTGAATTATGCCTAAGTCTTCCACCCACCAGCATTGTGTGGCCATGAAATAAGGTGATTGGGGGTGACTGGAAAAACACAGGTTTGGCTGACTGTTCTGATGCATGACCCTGAAGAGTGGAGATGGTGAGAATGGGACCCCCCTTCAACAGCAGTGAAAATAGATTAGCTGAAGGTCACCACAGACCACTGCTAGAAATTGATTTCAGGTGCTTTCACCTCTAAGAAATGGGAGTCTGGGGAGAGGGGATTCGGGGATGGGAGATGAAGGTTAGTGAGTCATTCTCAAAAAGGTTTGTCACCAATTCATTGCTGTGTGTTGCCTTGACAGTAAGTGTGCATTGCACAGCCTTACTTGCATTTCTGCTGCGCTTTTAAGATCAGGCATTTGATTAAAGTCATTATGGGGTATTACACTCTTTGTGTGGAAAAGCCTGAAGACCTCCTGCAGGAATGGCCTTCACTCAGCTCCTTCTGGTGTCCCAGCATGGCAATTATTCCACTGTTGTGCTCTCTATAGAAGACAAATATTTAATGACTTTTGATAGACACTTCAGACTGTATCTCTTTGATGCACGTTTGTGATTCAGACTCACTTCCTTCCTTTCAAACTTCATTACCAAAGGGGAAAAACTGCTTCCTGGCAGGTTTGCAGGTTCTAATAAGCCTCTAAACTCCCTTGCACCAGAACTCGTGGCAGTAGCAACAAGAGTGATTGCTCTTTCTGGTTTTTTTTTTTTTTCTTTTTCAGTAGTTCTGGCCCAACTGAGGCAGGGCTTCACAGACAATTCAGGACAGCTGGAAGTCTTAATATACCACAGTATGAAAGATAAATCAAATGCAAAAAGCATTTTTTAATTGCATGCTTGATTTTGAAACTCCTACTTTTCCCATCAGTATCTCCACATACTTAGCTTTCTTATGACCCCCCAGGTTCCTCAGAGGGAAATAAATGTCCTGTCGCTAAGTGTCTTTACCCATGGGTCTGCTGTCACCAGATATTGTCTCATACCATCTTCTAAATTGGAAAAGAGTTAAATCCAGCCTTTTTTTGTTTAGCTGCCCATCAGGAGCCAGTGGGCAGCAGAGATGCCATGAAGGAGGTGGGAGAGAGAATCGGTCTTAGTAGAGGGGATCGCTGGTCTTCTGGGGACAAAGCTGTGAAGCATCTTCTCGTGGATGGGATACAGTCAGGCAGCAATTCTTTTTCTCTGCCTTGTGAGCGTCCATGGATTAGAGCTGACATGCACTCGTTCAGTGGGTTTCAGCTGTGCAGCATTTTTGGTACAATTTGCCATGATAAATCTGTAGCTTCCTTTGGCAATGAGACGTGGTGACTGGGTTTTGTCAGGGCAAAAGCATTTGAAATATACACAGCCACCTCTCTGCATTATATATTCTGTTAAGCAATTATAAAATTTATGTGCTTGCTGGCATAGTCAGATGTGGAAATATGATTAATAGTACTTATCTGAGGAAATGCATTGGAACTGGAGGTGCAACTGTGTTAGTAATCGCTCTAACAGCTCTAAACTCCAGATCATTTTTCAGATAAGACTGGAGACTTTTATTACTATTTTCCCTTAAGGAATCTGTTTCAATTTAATTATTCAGTCCATTCTTTTCAATTTGCCACCTCCTTTCCAGCAGGTTCAAGAACCTGGAAGAACGTTGCTGCATGTACCATGGTGGGATGACATCTGGGAGCCTTGACTCTACTCTTGATCCTTTGCTTGTCTCAGGCAAACAGCTTAGGCTTTGCTCCTGCAGGTTACAGGGATGATGTGACCTACATAATTTCATATGGCAGTACCATATGTGTAAAATCCCTCCATGACTGAGAAGTGTTAGCACCCTTTGTTGATGACGATGATATTTTGATCCATTCAGATCACTTGCTTTAAGAATTAGGGCTGAGGCGCAAAATCTAGATCTAGATATACAAAATGTCTGCTCTCAGATCTACCTCGATGATTGACATGTCTTCTCCGACATGAAAGAGTTTGTCTTCAAAGCCTAGAATCAGTCCTGCTCAGAGTTTGAAGCATTTTCACTGCCTTCTCCAGATCTTATACCAGCAATTTACCTGAATGAGCTGGAGAGGCTGGGATTAAATGCTTATTAAAATCATTGTTCCCTTTCTCCAAACAAATGAGTAAGGACAATTTTTATATTGGCCACATTTAATAAAGGATTTCAGGTTAGGTATACTGGCCCTAGAGGTGCCTTCCTGGGGCAGGCAGGACATTCTGTGAGCAGTAGCTCTTTTTTACAGATTTTCCTACCCTGTTAGGGTTTACAGAAGATGCCAGCCCAGCAGCTCTAAAGTAATCTTTAAAGACCTGCAGAGCAAAGGAAGCAGTAATTTAATTGCCACACCATGCCCATGTATAAGCCACAAGCATCCTCAGCACAGCAGCAAATCACACCTTCAGCACACCCTGGGGAGAAGCTGACCTCAGGCTTAGGCAAAGGGACCTTCTGTACCATATTTTAACACAGACATAGCCACAGCAAGGGGATTTTCCACTACAGTCTGTGTCTTGCTTGACGTCCCTGGCCCTGCTCCCTCCCTGCTTTAGCTTGTTGGAAGAGACCCTTTGCCTCAGTCCTCTCTGATTTTCCCTGCTTCCACTGAGCTAAGACAGTGTGCCTCAATGTCCACCTTCCTTTTAAGTAGAAAACCTATAAAATAATTTGTTCCTATGATGGCTGTGTTTCATCTGTGTTACTGTATTCTCCTCCCAGCACTCTAATTTTCTTCTCTTCAACCTTTTGGTTTTTGGCAGCTATAGTACTGTCTTTTCCCACTGCTCTGGCTGCAACTTTGGTACCTTGCTCGGCTCTCTGTCCCACTTTTATGAGGTCCCTGCTCCTCTATCTCTCCTCAACCATTCTG
>VZTL01041464.1:337-14682 GCA_013400535.1 Scopus umbretta
AAGAAAGAGAGAAATCCTCATGAAGAAATCAGTATTTAAAAACCAGCGATGAGATTTGAAGAATAAACAGTGTGAAACACACTCAAAGAAATGCTTACATTTCTGTGCCCAATCTGCTGAAGCTTTCTTCTCCATGTAACAGACCAATTGTGTTTAAAAACAAACAAATAACACTATTTTTCTTTTTTTGTTCCAAAGTCCTGCTCAGAAATCTGGACTTGAAGTCCTTAAGTCTTACCACCCTTCTGCTTTCCTTTAGAACTTTGCTTCTTTGTATTAGTGACTGCAGTGTTGACACATTGAATACAATTTGGCTTTTTCTTCCATGTGTGGATCTCCTGGGAAAGTGTAAAGACAACGTGTCATGAGAAGGTGATGAATTAATTACTTATGGGTCTATGACTACAAAAATGGGGAGATCTCTAGATATTGAACAATCTTAAAATTCCTTTTACTCCTCAAACTAGCACAGAAAGGAACATGAAGCATTCAAGGTTGGGTTTGATGGGGCTCTGAGCAACCTGATCTAGTTGAAGTTGTCCCTGCTCATTGCAGGGGTTTTGGACTAGATGACCTTTAAAGGTCCCTTCCAACCCAAACCATTCTATGATACAAAGAGATGTAAATGTGAGTAAATGTCTTGCTCATTTCCAAAGGGCATGCATCTGGGAGTTCTTCCTTACATTTTTATGAGCTGAAGGGCAACCGTGAAGGTAGAAGTTAGCATGAGTGAAAATTGTGATCAGTTGAGAGATGCTGCTGCTGAGCTAAAGAACTGGTATTTCCTTTTAGACATGCTGCTAGTCACTTTTACTCTCCCTAGAAATATCACAGATACATGCCAGCCAAGCTGCTGTTTACAGTGTAAGTGATTTTGAAAGCTTACTGCTCTGTGCATTTGCCTTTGGACGGAATTCAGCCCTTTCGTTTTTATTTGGCACTTCAAATGCTTTTATCTTGAACTTTCTCACCAATTTTTATTAAGGAAATTCTTTAGGGAGAGGAATTGAAAGACAAAAATAGGGACCCAAGTGGCCTGCAGACTGAAAGATTAGAGAGAAATGGCAAAGCCTTTGGGAGAGACGGGAACTCTGTATCAGGGTGAGCCTCAAAAAGTTAGGAAAATTGGCAAAATTGTCAGGAGGGATTCTCTGCATGGTTTCCACTGCTCTTTGACTTTATCATGTCGAAAGCTGACTGTTGAAGGCTTGAGTTTCCCTTGCTGCTGTTGTCAAATTTGAAAAGTGATACTAAAGCTAATAGAGGTAGAGCAGTGCTTTGCTGATGATAGACTCGTTAGATGGGAGGCACCTATACAGATGGCAGCAGGAGCAGCCTGTGGAGCTCTTGACTGATGGATGCCCAGATCATGCCACCAAGAAAACTCATTCAGATTTGCAGTTTTGTAAAAATACAGCCTAGGGATGGAGCTCTCCCTTATGTAATAAAGTAGCAGCTATTAAAACAACAACATGGATTCCAGAACTGACTGAGGAACTTAGGTTTCTGGAGTTTCTGCATTAAGAGAGCAGAGCAAAGTGTTATCTGTAGGATGTAAGTACCTTATTGGAATTAGACGTTTAAATCAACCTACGGTTTCTTTTGTAAAACTGTCACGACAACCTGAATGAATAGTAGTGATCTACATCGTTTTCAGTTTCACAATTCCTGATACAGTACAAATTTGTTCGTTGTTTTTTTTTGGTGGACGTGTCCCATCCCCACCCCCTGCAAAAAGAGGCCTGGATCAAGGGGGAAAGCTCTGGGAGATGGGGAGAGGCTGTTTTTTGACCTTGGTAGTAACTGTGCTTGGAGAAGATAGTTGCAGAGACTGCAGGAGGAAGCAAAAGGAAGGGGGTGGTCTCTGGGAAATGGCAGCTCCTGCAGAGAGAGCACTGCGAGGATCAGAGAGCAGGAGGGGAGGGAAGGCAAAGGTGTGAGGGACAGAGTTTTCTAGAGGCCAGAGGGCCACTGTGAAGAGTTTGCTGTAGATCATGAAGCGCTGAATTGCCTGAAGCTCAGCTAGAACTAGATAGTCCAGAAAATGCAGCAGGAAAAGGAAGGGTTATGTATAAACTGCTTCTACTTTTGTTCTTTCTGATACAACAGGATGAAATTTTCTCTAAGGGGGTGGGGGGACAGTCACTAAAACAACCAAACCAAAACTCAAAACATCCAACACAAAAAACCTCTACTAGCTGATATTCTGAGTTACATCTGGCTTTTGGTGTCTATTTTTATTTTTAACTTACAAGCTTTTGGTGTTTATTGAAAGTTCATTAGCTGGGGACAGTCTCAGCAAATTCACCTGTAAGTTCTATTTGATTAAAAGCCTGGACTGAGAAGCAACCAACAACAGATGTGACTTGAGATGTGAAAATTATGTAAGACATTTAAAGTGTGGCTTTTTACAGGTCTCATGCAAATATTTGAGGTAAGCCAGACCTTGTTTAAGATTTATAATTTAAGCAGTCGTCAGGTTAGGATGGTAAACACACTTGCTTTGGTTTAAAACCAGTCCACAGGAATACAAAATTAGTATGGCCCATCCGCTGTGGCTGTAATAACTGGAGTAACCTGACAGATTTAAATAAATAGTTTGATATGTTATCACTGGTTTCCAGGAAACATGTAATACAAAACCTCGAATCTGATAGTTCATGTTAATTTTGCCTAAAGATGCAGGGAATGGAAATAACAACTGAATATGATTTTGAAAGTCTTTGCAATTGGTCTTTTTCTTTTTTAGGAAATCTTTAAGATAGAAGGCAACCTGGGAATTCCAAGACAAAAAAGGGCTATTTTGGCAACTCCGATATTAATTCCTGAAAATCAAAGACCACCATTTCCCAGATCTGTTGGCAAGGTAAGTCAACAAAAAACTGGATCAAATTTTGATATTAAGTAATTGATCTATTTCTCTCAAAATTTTTTAATGCCTATCATGTTGGTAGTAATATCCCAGACAAAGTTAAGAAGCATAAAACTGAACAGAGAAGATTGTTTTGCTGTAGACAGATGAAAATGGCTTTATTCATGGCAGACTTTAACAGTACACATTCTGGTGAAAAGCATTAATCAGAGACGTATTTTTTCATGCAGCTGCTATCTTTGGTAGAGGTTGGGTTGCTGTCTACCTGCGTATCTGTGTGTTAGACTGGGGCTGAAATCTAGGCCAGGAATGTTATGAAGAATAACCTACTGCATAGTGTGGTTTATCTTGTTTCTGTTCTCAAGACCTAGAAGGAATTTGTAAGACTTTACATGTAAAACTGTATTTTGTTCATTCCTTAGTTAATTTCTAGTGTCCAAAGACAAAGTAAGCCTTTGTAAGTGTTTTCAGTTTTTTGTTGTTTGAAAAGGTTTGACAAAGGAGTGGAAAGTTTTTCTCCTGTCTGCAGGCAACCAGACATACGAGACTTCTAATGGACACTTTCCCAGAACTTCAGATATCCAGCTTATATATACAAAATAATTTAAACTACGATACCAATAATTGTTCAAATTGCCATGTAAGCATCAGAAGTTGTAGATACATGAATATATTTTGCACGTTGGCAGTTTTGAAACAGGGACTGCTATGCATCACTCTGACTTTGCTAGGTGTGTTAATGACATGATGGCCTATACAGCTGTGGAGTCTATTCCTAATTCCCACCAATATGATCGCTGGAGCTAAATGCACAGCTCAAGGGCAGAATTTTACTCTACGATCGATGTGTAATTTAGCCAGCTAGCACCTAATCAGTTACTTTAATAATTAGGAAAGGTTGTTTTCCTATCAGTAAAAAGAAAGAATAATCTATGAAGATTTAATTTTCTCCCCTTTCCCTATCAGTAATTTATGCCGATCTCTTAAATTTCTGCAAGTTTTTCTGTCTTTCTGAAGTGTTTTTTAATGTGTCCTAAACTTTCTAAAGCCATTTCTGAACTTTTCCCTTCACATTTCAGTGTTTGAGAATTAATGATCAATAACTAAATTAAGTATGGTTGGTTAATATGCTAGTGATAAATAGTTATTTTTTAAGACTTCTGTTGTGCAATTTTAAAGCAGTGAGAGAATTAAAAAAGTTACTTATACACAGATCTATAGGCTTCCTTTTTTTTTTTTTATTATTGATTTATTTCTCCCTCCCCTCTTTCACCCCTGCTGCTCATGAACACAGAATTTTTAGATCTGAGGTAGTTTGAGTTGCTCTCTAGAAGTGCCTGCAATTAAGTATTTTTATTGGGAGTTCAGAATGCTAGTCCTGGTAACTGAAGCTCCTTAAGCAGAATGAGATGAAGCGGGTCCTATCTGTACTTAAACATTTTCCTAGCATCTTGTCATCTTGATTTGTTATCGTTTGTGAAATGCTAGTCAGGGATCACAAGTGCATTAGATGGTGTGCAAACACAGAAGTGTAAAAGCATCTGGCAGTCAGTTTTTCAAAGGCCCTAAAATACCTATCCTCAACTAATGTTTAAATTATAGGAACTGCAAATGATCAGCACCTTGAAATACTTTGAGATGTCATCAGTTTTAAAAGTCTTTAAACACTTTTTTTTTTTTCCAGTATATCTCTAATTTAGGTATCTAGATATGAGTATTTTGTCTAGTGCAAGTAGTAACATAAAGTGTATATGTGTCAAGTGAGACAAAAACTTTAGAGACATTTAAAATAATGGAATGAAGTACTCTAGATCAACTGCAGTAAATTGCAGCTGAATGCTTAACAAAGCATAAATAGAAAGGTTTGGAGCCTCAGACATACTGATGGTAGGGAAGAGAGTCTGTTGTTCCCTAACTAAAAATTCAGTAGGAGTCCATGCTGAAAATAAAAACGATTTTTTTAAGTCTTTTTGACATGTCACAGATCTTCATAAGATAGTCTATGAAGTCTTGAGCAGCAGAATTGTCTGTACTAACCTAGAGAGCCTTAGACACCTGATTCATGCACTTGTTTCAGATCCTGCACAAATTGTAGAAAAAGTTGATCATCTGTCTCCTTTAACTTTCAATGTTTATTGTGAACTGTATGTAGCTTCATGAATCTGCAAAAATTCATTTAGTTGCCCACTTCTGTGAGGCATAAGAAACACATTTATTTCCTCTTCGACAGTATTTTGAGGGCTTATCTTCAGAAGCCTCAATAGGGCACTACAGGGACTGATGAATTACAGCTTCTGACGTGTATGAATTTCTCTTGAACTTAAACTTTGCCGTCTCTGGTCTATTGTAATCACTGTGAGGGGACATTGCAGGTATGTTTAGTAGCTGTGGTTTCTATAATGTTTTGGGGAATAGAGAAAGCATACAGAAAATGGATAATTTGCATGTCATCGTAAAATTTAAAGAATGAGAAGGAAGAAAGAAAAGCAGATTCTGGATCAAAGTGCTGTCATGTAACTGCCAGCAGTCAGGGCTGAGGAGTGGTGTAGGTCTGCTGTGACGGGAGGAGCAGAGTTTGCCTCAGTGCAGGGGTTCACAAGGGTTCACCCTCTCTGCTCAGCACCGCCAGCCGTGTCCTTCTGACCTCCTCTGTAATGGGCGTTCCTGGGCAAATCTCTGCGAGATTGCATGGTGGGGCAGTTTATATTTTATTCAGAAATAGCAATAAAATAATTTAGGAACAAGGAATTCCAATACAATAACATGTCTGTGTGTAGAGGGGGAATAACCACACATTTTCCTGTGTGAAAAATAATTCCAACTTGTTTTGCTTTCATCTTTGTTACTGCAGTGTTACATTTTCTGCTCATCAAAAATGTGAATGAAATATAGGACAGTGATCATTTCAGATATGACTAGTTCTGTTTAATACCATGATGTGGTCTGGTTTGGAAGACCACATGAAAGTTAAGTTTCCAGATGCACCCTGATTATGTTATTTTCCCTTTCTTTCACCTGTTTTAGCAAATCGCCAGTGCCATTTATTCATCTGCCCTGACTGCCTCTTGCTTTCCAACCCATGCTATGTGGCCTGGAAATACACAAGGTTGTTTGGAAGTGATTGCTGGAGCCACCAACAGTTGAGCTGCTTATTAACACTTAGCTGGGAGCAGGGCAGATGTGCAAAAATGGGAGAGTAGGAGGAAAACAATTAATTACATTTTATTTCACAATTAGGAAACAATAGCACAAATAAAAAAAAAGTGGGGATTTTAGAGGACTTTATTCATTCAGGTTTGGTAATATAAGTCAGGAAGGAGATATTGCACTGGACAAGTGAAAAAAATTGGTTTGTTTTAACTAATAACAAATATTCTAATCAGGATTTAGCTTAACAAGGAAATACATGTATAGAGGCTGTTCTCTGTGCTGTTACTGGCTTTCTAGCATACCCACTTAGGAATGAAATTATTGCCTTGCCATTTTCACACCCTTCATTAGGGTATCTCTTAATTAAATAACTATCATAGATGTGCTGTGCTCGTAGGTAGAGGAATCTCACCTTTTAGCAGAATTTAAGCTTTTGCATTTTATCCCCCATTCCTGGGGGAAACTAGTAAAATATTTTAATGCAGTCTTGGTAATATGGGCCTTTGTGTCCAGATGGCCCAGGCTACAACTGTTGTCTGTTATTGATGTGTTCTGTTTAGCTCTTGCTGATATAGCACAGGGATATGATATTCAATTTTTAGTCTCTCTCTGTATGTTACTTTTCTGGTTTATTCATCCACATGAAGTCAAATGAAGTACAAAACAGTGGGATGCAGGTTTATCTTGTAATTATGGTGATAGTTTATTCGCCACTAAGCTATGGAAAAGTTTTCTAAGACTAGCCTAAGAGTGGAGGTTCTATGCATCTATTTGACAACAGTCTCCAGACACACCTTAGCTGTGGTGATGGAGTGCACGATGGTACTTTTTGAAGTTTAATCCTTACAGTAATGTGGAGCTGAAAGTGCAGGAAGGTAACTGTGGAGATGGTCAACAGGTCTTCTTCCAGACGTTAGGAGAGGAGGACATCTGCAAAATGAGAGTGTTTTAATATAGGCTAAAAGGATTTGCTGTGTATTTTATTGATGGGCATGTGATGAATCCATGATTCTATCCTTTAATTTAAAGGAATTGCCCTTCATAAGAATGACTGTTTTAATTGTTGACACATAAGATCTGGAAGCGATGAGTGGCCTGTTAAAAATTGGCAGTACTTTTTATGCTCAGTGAAGGCCAGAAGACACAGAGAGGTACACAGGAGACTTTGTAGGAAACTGCTGAATGAAGAAAAAGCAAAACTGTATTTTTTGCCAGTAAGAGCATTTGTTTCTTTATTACTTGGCTGTTTTGTCCTTTTGGAAGGAGAGGGTGTTTATTCAGATATTTTGCATCAGCGTATATATACACTCCCTGCCTTTGATCTGGGCTGATGAACAGTTAGCTGCCAAATGACAATTAGATGGCAGGACCGACCCAAACAAAAGCTCAAGAGAAAAAGTGGTGCAGGCTAGCAAACAAGATAGAAATCTTTAAAATCTACGAGGAGATGGGTTTTTTTTTCCCCCCTCCTCTGAGCTGTGAATTTAAGGCAAAGACAAAACACAGCTTGTCTGTTAATGCAGCAATAGAAAAAAACCTGAAGAGAGGAGGAAAGTGAAGATAACTGGATGGAAAAAACTGCTGGAAGCTTATTATTTTTGAGTGGCTATCTGATGGAGGCTATTTATATATGATAAATTATATGCTTCACAGAAGAGAAGTGTTAAGTACTAAAGACGCAGCTGGAAAAAACTTCAGGCAAAAGTTTGAAAAGAAGGTGATAGAAGTGTAAAGAGAGATGATCATGATCTACCAACCTTTAAAGAGAACCTAGAGAGGGTTGTATATTAGTGGAGAACATGTGAAAGACAACAGAAGAACAAGAAATCAAAGCTGAATTAAGAAGTATATTTGTTCTACTGGAAAATTAGGCAGAAAATGAGGGGACGGGGAGAGAGCATCGGAAGAGAAATGGAGGAGGCAAAGGACCTAGTTAGGGTGGGTGTCCAAGTCTGGAAGATAATGGTGTGCACAGACAGAGAACAGAATGGTGTGCAGAACAGAGGGGAGATACCTAAAAGCCTTTCTAACACCAAGAGAGAGATCTTTGTGACTCCTTACCAACTTCTCAGTTGGTAAAGGTCTGAATCTTCATGTCAGTTACTAAAAATAATGCAGAAGTGAGAGCATGTATTTCTTACTATGGAACTGGAAGTGGATCTGAGGTCTACAGGAAAAATCCAGTGGATTTTTTTCATTTATTTTATAATATCCATTTGGTTGTTTTCAAACAACTTTTGGCTGTGCCAAAGAGTATGCTCAGAAAAGGGGAGGTGGTCATCAGCAAGAATTCTTACTTGTCCAGAAGGCAAGAATATTTCAGGGACAGCTGAAAAAGTGGTGCCAACAGGGAGATGTTGGAATGATTGGCTTCTGGGAAGCATTACAGGGTGAGGACCTTTTTCAGAGAGTAGATGGAATTACTCAGGTACAAGGAGTTCTAGTTTCTTGTGTCAAGGTCTGATGGCATATAAGGAAAGCACTCAGCTAAAGTATGCAGAAAGACACATCCACAGGTGAGGATGCATAAACAAACAGCAAACAAAGAGCAGCAGAAAGATATACAGAAAGGAAGATTGGGAAGCTGTTATTAATGAATAGCACTTACACAATAGACAGTCTGAATAAAAAAAGGTCTTTCTAATCCAGCAAGAAAAAAGATTTGGTTTAGAGAAAAATCAAGTGACAGTAATAGTACAGTACCACCGGGCAGAAATATATACCTAAGCTCAATTTGTTCAGCCTAGCACAATGTTTTCGGTGTATCCAGAGTGAGTGTAATGATTGAAGCAAAAGGAAAATACTGGCGTAATAACTACTGGATATAAATTTTGGTAGAAAATTAAAAGAGAAGTTTCTAGTCCCCAGAGAAAAGCATTAATTTCCAACAGAAGTACTGAGGAAAGAATACAAAGTTTGATAAATATACAATCACAGCTGCATCATATGGCTGCTTCTGATTGTGAAAGAACAGACACCTAGAGGTTTCCTGCTATTCTAGTGTTCTTGAAAACGTGTAATACCCTGCAGAGTTGGACCTCAATGGACCATTGGAGATGTCAGAGTTTAACATCTGATCAAATTCATGGCTAGCATGAAGAAATGGCACACTTCTGACCTTCATGGAAAAATACCAACCTACCTCAGCAATGAATGTAATGAAATGAACAGCACTCCATTAAATTAAAGGGCTTTCGATGCAAGTACATGAATTATTAAACTACAGCATATTAATTTTCATTAAGGGATATGTATTTGATATCCTAACAAACCATTAAGTGAAAACAGCACTTCAAATTTATCTCTTTTTCTGAAAGGTCTCTCTTCAAACTTCCCTTTTTATTATTTTTTTTTTTTAATATTGACAGTCACATAAACAATTCCAACAGAATGCATTTGTTTTCTTTAAGCTAATAGAATTTTAATGGAAAGCCTTGTTAAAATACTTCTGTTTACCTAAGATCTTTCAGAAGAATCGCACATGAGCAGCAGATGCCTTGGAAAACTGGAAAATAATAAGAATTTACCATTATTTTTCAGTGTTTGGTGTTGTTAATAGGAATAAGATAATTTTTAAACATTTGAGGAATATTTTCTAATGTAGTTACTTGTCATGGTTTAACCCCAGCCAGCAACTAAGCACCACTCAGCTGCTCACTCACTCCTGTCCCCTCACAGTGGGATGAGGGAGACAATCAGAAGAGTAAAGAAAACTCATGGATTGAGATAAAGGCAGTTTAGTAGGTAAAGCAAAAGCAGTGCACGCAAGCAAAGCAAAACAAGGAATCCCTGCTTCCCACGGGCAGGTGCTCAGCCATCTCCAGGAAAGCAGGGCTCCATCACGCGTAACGGTGACTTGGGCAGACAAACGCCATCGCTCTGAACGTCCCCCCTTCCTCCTTCTTCCCCCAGCTCTGTGTGCTGAGCAGGACGCCATGTGGTGTGGGACATCCCTGGGGCCAGCTGGGGTCGGCTGTCCCGGCCGTGTCCCCTCCCAGCTCCTTGTGCCCCCCAGCCTGCTGGCTTCTGGGAGGAGCAGGAAAAGGCCTTGGCTCTGTGTCAGCACTGCTCAGCAGGAACGAGAACATCCCTGCCTTATCAACACTGATTGCAGCACAAACGCAAAACATAGCCCCATACGAGCTACTGTGAGGAAAATTAACTCTATCCCAGTCAAAAACAGCACATTACTGTGGTTACAATATGGTTGGAGATAAAGTAGTTCTGTGGCAATGATGGAATTAAATTTTCTGCCCAATATTGAAATATCCAGTACCTAATTTCCTGCTCTATAATAAATGATGCTAATGACCTTAAGGAGAGCACCAAACAGAAGAGATTTTAAGCTCTGAAGCTGTTCAGCAAAGTATACTGCAGTTTAACTGTCACACTGTGTTAAGTTTGGTCTCAGAAGTTGATGTCTTAAACTGTGTTGCAGATGAAAGCAGAAGGAAAAAAAGTCTTTCCCTGCCAGTAAATTGCCTATACAAAGTAACTGAGATGAAATAAAACCCTGGCAACTAATTTTTCATTGACACAATAATTGAATTTTAGACTCAAGGTTTTAAGGAAAATGTTTGGATTATTTTTGGATGCAACAGCTATTTCATCTATCGATGCCTGATTTTAGACACCTTTCCATAATGTGTTTTTTTTTGTTTTGTTTTGTTTTCTTAAATGGCTAATTAGAGTCACTTTTACAAAAACAAACCCAAAGAATCTCCCCAGAACTCTAGGCCTGGTCCAGCTTTCTCAACCCAAATAGACCCCCCGGCTCATGTTTTAGGAATCGCATGTAGGGTGTGACTCTGTACCTTGTTACTGAGCATACTATGAATGGAGGGTGCCATCAACAGCAGCAGCCAGAAAGCCCCTTCTAAGAATGCAGAATAATAGTTATTAAATTGCCATTCCCCAAGTCAGTTATCATAGAAGGGACCTCAAGGATCACCTGGTCCAACCTTTCCTGGCAAAAGCACAGTCTAGACACGATGACCTAGCACCCTGTCCAGCTGAATCTTACATGTCCAATGTTGGGGTATCCACCACTTCCCTGGGGAGATTATTCCAATGACTTTTTTTTTTTTCTTTGTGAAAAATTTTCCTCTTGTGTCCAGTTGGAATCTCCCCAGAAGTAATTTGTACCCGTTACCCCTCGTCTTTTGCATGTGACTCCATGTAAAAAAAGGTGTCTCACTCTTCTTTGTAGCCACCCTTTAAACACTGGAACAAGGTGATAAGGAATCCCCTAAGCCTTCTTTTCTCAAGGCTGAACAAACCCAGTTCTCTCAGCCTTTCCTCATATGACAGGCTTCCCAGTCCTTTGATTGCCTTTGTGGCCCGTCTCTGGACCCTCTACAGCCTGTCCACATCTTTTTCTGTATGATGTGGGCCAAAACTGAATACGGTATTCCAGGCGTGGCCTGACAAGCACTGAGTAGAGGGGTATAATGACTTCTTTATCTCTGCTGGTGATACCCTTGTTGATGCAACCTAGCATCCTGTTGGCTTTCTTTGCTGCAGTAGCACACTGTTTGCTCATATTGAACTTGTGGTCCACCAGGGCAACCAGATCCCTTTCCACAGAACTGCTGCCCAGCTGGATAGATCCCAGCCTGTGCTGCACTTCCAAGTACAAGACCTTATGCTTTCCCTTGTTGAACTTCATAAGGTTCTTGTTAGCCTACTCTTCCAGTCTATTGCTTACAAATATTAAACAGCATTGGGTCCAGCTGGGTTCTCTGTGGTTTTCATGAAACTATACTGATTTTTTTGTTAACTTTCATGTTTACAATCTTCTAAGATGATTCTATATCCTGAGTTGACTAATAGGAAGTTTTTTGGTATCCACCTTAACTCTTCTCTGTCTTCATTTAATTCAGTTGTTTGAAAAAAACCAACGTCTAGCTTGAAAAAGCTATTTTCTTGGTGAATGTATGCTTTTGAGCAAAACCTTGATCTCTGCATTCTTAGTAGTGCCAAATTTTAACCTTCACAAGACATAGGACCTAATTCTGTAGTCTCAGATTGGTAAACCAGGATATTTGGATCCAAGATTTCTGTTTGCTTGGTACCTTTAATTTGTAAAATTTCTTCCTACAAATCTACTTACAGTAACAATTTCTTTTAAGTAGGATGACGAATGCAGCAGACTTGTCCAGCATTACTTAGCAGTCTGCTGTGTTAATATATTACTAGCAAGAAGATGAGATCTGCAGAATATAGAAGTCAGTGGGAGAGAATATGACCAAAGAACTTCCTTTAAATCAATTAATGTATGTATTTGATAGCTGTGACTGGATTCATACTGCTTCAGTTGTGGTCTGTTTGTTATCTGAATACTGTTCCTTCTCCATCCAATCATTTTCCTGTTTCATTCCAAATTATTCCTTTGGTTTCCTATTATCCAAAGTCAGTTTTTAGCAAGTGTATAGTGTAAAATAAAGCAATATCCAAATGAATGACATTTTAGGAAGAAAAATAACTTATCCCTGCCGATTTATAAACTAAATACTGTCATACTGTCAACCTTGGTACTTACACTAATGAAAGACTTTAATAAAGGCATTTTGTGGACTGGACTAGCAACAAAATATTACTAGCTCTGGCTTGTTAAAGTGGTATTAAGAAAAGATGGTTGGCAGAGTATTTCCAGAAGGAAAAATGATGTGTGTTATATATGGCTCATCTGTAAGGTGGAGTAAATAGCTGTCAGTCGGGACAATGGTAATTTTCTGACTAACTGCTGGATCTCTTCAATGATTACTAGCTAATTTTAACCTTTTTGTGTTTTGCTCTAGGTTTTGTCATGCATGGATGATTCTTCTTTTGATTTTTTTTTTTCTTGCATTTTAGAGTCATGTATAGTAACAGATCAATAGGGTAGGTGAAGGAGTGTGATGCTAATATCTATAACGGCAGCTGTGTTTTAAATCAATAAACATTTTTCCTTCTCCTTTCCAAAACATCTACTGCTCTTTTCCCGCTGCCCTCTAAAGGAAACTTTCTGTTTTTTAACCTTTCTGGTTATTTACCTTTACCACCATTTAGTTTGCAACCCTGTTCATGACATTTGGAAGTGGACTAAATATTTTGTAGTCTATAAGGCAGAATCACAGAATGATTGAGGTTGGAAGGGATCTCTGGAGGTCATCTTGTTATATCCCACTGTTTAAGCAGGGCCACCTAAAGCTAGTTGCCCAGAGCTGTGTCCAGATGGTTTTTCAGTATCTTCAAGGTGGGAGACTCTACAACCTCTCTGGGCAACCTGTTCCAGTGCTCAGTCACCCTCACACTAAAAAAGCATTTCCTGATGTTCAGACAGAACTTTCTATGTTTCAGTTTGTGTCCATTGCCTCTTGTCCCATCACTGGGCACCACTGAAAACAGCTTGATTCGGTGGTCTTTATTCACTCCCTTCAGGTATTTATATACATTCATGAGATCCACTTTGAGTCTTCTCTTCTCTAGGCTAAACAATCCCATCTCTCTCAGCCTTTCTTCACAAAAGAGGTGCTCCAGTCCCTTACTCATCTTGTGGCCCTTTGTTGGACTCCAGGATGTCCATGCCTCTCTTGTACTGAAGAGCCCAGAACTGGACAGAGTTCTGGTGTGGCCTCACCAGAACTGAGTAGAGGGAAAAGATCACCTCCCTCGACGTGCTGGCAATACTTTGCCTAATGCAGCCCAGGATACCATTAGCCTTATTTGCAGCAAGGACACATTGCTGGCTCATGTTCAACTTGGTGTCCACCAGGACCAACAGGTCCTTTTCTGCAAAGCTGCTTTCAAGCTGGGTGGCCCCTGGCATATATTGGTGCATGGGATTGTTCCTCCCCAGGTGCAGAACTTTGTAGCTCCCCTTGCTGAACTTCATGAGGTTCCATGGAGCCCATTTCTCCAGCCTATTGAGGTCCCTCTGGTGTATTAGCCACTCCTCCCAGTTTTGTGTCATCAGTAAACTTGCTGAGGGTACACTCTACCTCATCAACCAGATAATTAATGAAGATGTTAATCCAGAGTGGACCCAGTATTGACCCTCAGGGTACACTGCTAGTTACTGGCTTACTACTAGATTTTGTGCCACTGATCTCCAAGCACTGGGTCCAGCTGTTCAGCCAGTTTTCAGTCTACTTCACTGTCTGCTCGTCCAGTCTGTACATGAACAGCTTCTCTATGAGGATCTTACAGGACACAGTGTCAAGGGCCTTACTGAACTCTGGGTAAACAATATCCACTGCTCTCCCCTCATTGACTAGACCAGTCATTTCATCATGGAATTTTATCAGGTTGGTCAAGTGTGACTTCCCCTTGGTGAATCCAC